>ML802150.1:105116-121274 GCA_009831015.1 Picea engelmannii | reverse complement strand
TAAAGGAACACTCAATAAACATATCACTTTTATTGTAGTTTTAATTAAGCAGTGACCATGAAGAAGCTAGTGTCTAAACTACATAAGTACACAATGTAAATGACTTAGCCTATAAGGGAATTGAGATATGTTCCATATGTAATGGGATATTATGTGAATTAGTTATAGAGAGTGTACATTTCATTTTGTGGCATTTAGTCCTTGCATTAAGTTATGTTTTCTAAAATAATAGAAAGTCTTGTAGTCATGATGTTGTTGATGATGATTATGAATGGTTTATTGGCTAAATTTCAAAATTTAAGTGTTCTATTTATTTTGTATGATGATGATGTATATTTTATTGTAATGTACTGCTATGTTATTATGTCAATGTATTTGTTGTAGTTGAATGGTTGTGTTTGCATTAAAAATGTGTAGATGACGTGTTAGGAATCAAGAGAAATATATGGGAATGTTTAGACTATTAAATAGAGTTTAGGATTGAGAATGGTTGTGAAAATCCTCTATAAATTTCTAAAAACCATCTCACTATAGGAAAACAAGTAAATAATTGTTAATCCCTAAACAATGGCACATTACCCCTTAATTAGGGCATATTACATTAGTAAGTCATAGTCTCCTATATATATCACGGAGACCTTTTCATTTGGAATCATCTTGTATTTGGAAATCTATTTGGTGTATAAGGAGGTTTCCCCCTCAACGAGGCTTATTATCTGAAATTATCTCTTTTTCAAGGCATTGAGTACTTATTTTTAGGTTTTTGTATGCTATCTTGGTATTTGGTTCCTAACATTTGGTATCAGAGCTCAAGGTCTTTGGGTTTCACTGCTACATCTGAGAAACCTTGGGATTTTCACTATAACTTGTTTTCTATAGAGTTTTAGAAGGAACCATGTGGAGGATATTTATTAGACAAATCAAGGTACATGGGGTTAAAATTTCATCTTTCGAGGACTTATAATTTCAGAGATATAGCCTGTGTAAGATGGGGTTCTAGAATCATCCTGAATTTAGTCATCTCAGAATTTTCGCTATAATTTTTTTTTTGTACAATTTTAGACATTGAAATCCAGAGGTTGTTCATAGAAGTTATCAAGGTATACATGATATAAATTTCAGCTTCTTTTTCATACTACCTTTTTAGATGCACACTGTGCAAGATAGGGTATCTGACTAGTCTTATTAACTAGTCCCAAACAGGTCTTCTGGGTAAAACAATTATATCTTCTTCAGTGAGTATCCAAATTAAGTGAGACTAGTTGCATTAGACAATGGAAAGTCTTTAGTATTTATAGTACAATTTTTGGAATCAAATATCATATATTGTTATCTGGGCACGCTTTACAATTATGCTCTCCTGGAAGGGACAAAATTCAACAAGGTGTGGGGAAGTTACCATAAATTCAACTTGGCACATAGAATTTTGATCAGACTTGTGGAATTGCAGAGAAGACATATTAGATAGCTACAAAAATAATTTTTGAGACCCTGAAGGGCCAAAATTTTGGAGATACAGTAGAAGAAATATCGTGTAGAAGAACCACTTTGAAATCAAGGTTTAAAAGTGATACTAGACCAACATGCCACCAAAAAAGGGAAATTATACACCAATTAAGCCTCCAGACAATCTTACTTAGACTCTTGATGAAGGTGAAGAAACACACAGAGACATAAATTATTTACAAAATAATACAGTAACAAAATATGAACTACAAGGGATGATGGATACAACTGAAGCTAAGTTGGAGGSAATAATGGATACTMGGATGGAGGGTTTAAAAWGGGACATCAAGGAAGCATTGGAAAATTTTCTAATAGAGAGGACACCTGAAAGTGAAAATGTATCCCATGAAATTCATGATGAGGACAAAAGGAAGATGAATCAAGAATGGATAAACTCCAACTTTGGGTTGAAGACCAATGTAACAAACTCCCACTTCGTTACGACAACAAGCTTCACATAACAAGTGCAATTTTTTTCTTTTTTTGTGTGTGTGGGTGTGTAGGAAGGTAATAATTACATTATACTCAACATCGCAACAAGATGACGAACACAATGCATGCAACTCACACAACAACAACATAATGACCAATCATAAAGACACATAAAACACCTAGAAGAAGCGTACGACATTCAACCCATGAAGAGTAAGAATGACTACCCGCTTGTCCTACCCTGCAAAGGTTATTACCTGCAGAAGACATAAGCAACATTGAAGCCCAGGTTCCCATCGATTTTGACCATTTAAGGTCTCAAGGCTGGCGACTATTCTAAAGAACAAGGAGGTGTCTACATCCCACCCCAAACATACAAGTCCAAGCCAACTAAGCTAGATGACAACATCAAGACCATCCAGGACACCTCCTTCCACTAAAAATCAAAATTTTATAAATCTTTCAAGAATATTTAAAGTCGAACTTATAAAGTAATTTGCATAAAGTAGACATTGAAATATTTTAATTACACCCATATTGAAAACTATGTTATTTTATATAAAGTAACATATTATACACACTTACACTCTGAATTGTTACAATAATGGAATCTAATGAAGAATTATCTAATGAAAGTATAACTTTGACTACTTACTTCCAATAAAAATCCAAATCTTATAAGTTTCTCATAAATATTTAAAAAGTAGTTTATTGAACATAAAAATTGACATATCTTATAATAGAATCTAATGATAAACTATAACTTGACCATCGACTTCCAATAAAATCATATATCTTTTTCAATAATATTAAAGACAACTCAAGCATTTTACTTAGGACAAACATTGAAATATTTAATTTCTTGTCCACATTGAAAACTATGTTAATCCATATAAAGTCACATATTATACCTAGTTACACTTAAGTGTTACACTAATAAAATCTAATGATAAATTATAACCTTGAAATATCGCTTCCAATAAAAATCCAAATCTTATGAGTTTCTCAAAAATATTTAAAAAGTATTTTATTGAACATAAATATTGACATATCTGATAATAGAATCTAATGATAAACTATAACTTGACCATCGACTTCCAATAAAATATTATATCTTTTCAATAATATTTAAAGACAACTCAACGTTGTTAAAGGCAATTAACCAAAAACACCACTTGCCATTCACATGACCTTTGACATAAGGCGCTATCCTCAACCAAGATTCAACTGTAAAAGCAATAAATTCACTGAAAGGCAAGACACACAGGTGTAGATATTCTTTCCAATTAGCAAGGTGCACAAGTGGGTATGGTTGTCTAACGTTTAAGGTTCAGAAATAAATGGCAGTGGAGAGTAATACGGATACCAGGGTATCTTCAGTAGTTATCAAGGCGAAATCAATGCTATCAAGTAAAGGAAAATGACGTGGTCGTAAATCTGGAACGTAGGGTTAGACACCCAGAATGCAAGGTAGTAATTGAGGTGCAGAAGGTAATAGAGGACACACCCAATCGTAGAGCTATATCCATCCTTACCCCAAGCAATTCCAGTCAAGCTATCCCAAAATATACATTACACAAACATGGGGGCATAACTGTGCTATAAAAATTTTAAATCACGGTGGTCAAGAGGAGCCATTCCATCCCCTGGAATAAAACAAAATCATGTTGATTGCTATAATATGTTACTCACATCCAACAGGGAAAAACGTTGTCATTTCATAAATAACAAAATGCCTTAAAATTCAGTGATCAACACGATGTAAATTTAGTGGATAAAACACACTGATGAAACTCCTTAAACTCAGTGAGAGGACATGATGTACATAGTGATAAGGGATGCCTTAATTTAGTGATGAACCATGCAGATATAATTTGAGGAATGTGGGTCTACACAGTGAGATCACATAGAAACTAACCATCAAATAAAACAACTTGCTAAGGTAATTCTTAAAAGGAAAACGACAATCCTCTTCACTTGATAAAAAAAAAGATTTTGGGCTGTGTGTGAACAGTTGGAATACAAGATGCCAAGCCTATGAAAACAGTTGGAACACAAAAACATTTTTCATTCCCGGACGCAAATATAAAAGTAGATAGGAAATCAATAAAATGTTTTTCCATTTCCAGGATATCGTTGTAAAAATTGCAGACCTGGAATCAATCCTTTTTATTTCCAGAATACAAATAAATAAATAAAACAGACATGAAACCAATATGTTTTTCCATTTCTATAACCCCAATATAGCGCAGACAATTGTAGGAGAATGCAAGGATCTAAAAGGAAAGGTCATGGAATGATTGCAGGGGTTCTATCAGTCAAGTCATAGAGGAAACCAACTAGGACACCAGATAATCCACACGCAGAGGTTGTTGCCATACGATGAAATCAACAATCAACATGGGACAAACATCAAGGGTAGCCAGCTAACAGGTTTGTCCTTCGCTCAACATTCTCGCACAGAAAAGCAGAGCGTTGAGATCCATAGGTCTTTTAATGCTAAGGTGACGACCATAGATCATGCTCATGGCCGACTGCTTAGGAAAGGAATGGTGAGCTAGGGATGAAGGCTAATCAACCATGAAGGTCACAATAAACACAACAAGGTGGTCAAGACATGTGGGAAAACAAAGGCCATGGAAGTCAACAAGCATCAAGATAGGCTAAGGAAAGTTTCAGTCATCAATTTTAAAAACATCATTTTACTTTTCCATTAAATAAGAAGATCCAAGAATAATTCCTAATACAATCTACGATACAAAATGAAGAGACTGTACTGTTGCCTAATTTCTCACTCTGAATGACATCCCACGTGCTCCATGCAACTCCCGCTCGCTGACCGTCGAGACTTCACCGGTACCTCCCAACCAATGCTAGGGGTACTCTTCTGCCCCCTTAGCCCCCCGAGCCACAAAGGGGACACACACACCATCCAGAGATTTCGACTAGCTCCCATCTCACCTCGCAAGGCCGAGCTACCACTCCTCACCGAGCTGGGTATCCCAACTCCCACAAGTTAAATCAATCAAGTAGATATTTCTACAGCGTAACTTTACACAAATAGAATATGGTCTTTCATCCTTCTCCCTCCTTCATTATATAGAGTTTTGAACTTCCTTTCTTTCCTAAAATCTCATTTAATTAAAGTTTTAAAAATAAAATTCCTAAAAATTCCTCTCCATACAAGTGTCCCCCATGCCCTACATTCCTCCATAAACTAATTTATTTAATTAATTAATTATCTTTATTTCCCTCACCCACCTAGAGTTACTCCTAGAATCACTCCTAGGTGTCCCCAAATTCTCTTACAGGTTTTAATGGCTTTCCCTATTATTAAATTGCTAGTTCAGTTTAAATTAGAAATATCTTAAATGGTAGATACTTTTTCTAAGTTTGACTTTCGACTTTTTACCTTATGTTCCACGTTTTCCCTTTTTATGTTTACCTCTTTTTCTAGTTTCCTAAATTTTTAGATTTTCCCTCTTTCCCCTTTTTAATTAGAACCCAAAAAGGCAGGTGTGGAAATTGACCCTTTTTCCCTTTTCCCATTTAATTATTATTTTAAATTATCAAGATAATAAAAACGATTAATTCCCCCTTTTTTTTAAATTTTAATCCAACATATTTCTTTTTTTTCATGAAACGATTAATTTCTTACTCCCTTCGTGTTACAAGATTTAACGAAGTTCATAATTATTACTTATGTGGTTATTATTATTATTATTATTATTATTTTTTTATAGAGAGATAAAATTTTACCACTAGCATAGTTTAGACTTAAACCCTAAATTTTCATACAGGGCGACATTTAATTAGGGAATTTGTTTTAAAAAAAAATTGTAACACATTATTCGTCCTAAGGCCATCTAGGTTCATTCCTCTATCATCAACAATGGAATGTGCCTTTCTGGATGCACTAGGTGCTCCAAGGGTGCCACTTGCCTCATTTGTTCCCTTGCACGATGTGCCCTTCAGGATGCACTACGTGCTCCAAGGGTGCCACTCGCCTCTTGACTGACTTGGTAGACATTAATAACCCCTGGAGTCAATACTCTGCTAGGTGAACATGTGGGAGACTAAGGGCCTCTAAGGAATAAGGTCCCCACCTTATTGTGCACCCCTTAGAATCATCATGAGCGATTATCATATTCTTCCCTCATGGCATCGTGGGTCGTCTCAAAATAGGTAATCGTTAACCTACAGTTCGAGCCATGGAGGGAGTGCTAGTAGGTTGTGGCAGGGCTGTTGTCCACAGCTCTCCCTCAACATATTTGGTAGTCGTGCGTGTCCCCTTTACTCCATATGTGAGTCTGGTCGGAAAGCTATCGTCAGCCTGCATCATCAACAAATCATGTTAGAATATATCCATATCATATCATCTAATTAGATGCACTAATATCATAGTAAAACAATCCAACCCCAATGGTATACTCCCTGACTTGATCCAGAGTCCAAGGGGTTCCATCAATGCCTCTGCAACCTCGAGGTCTAAAATATGGCACACTCAGTAAAACCGATTCAATAACACTTGTCTAGGTCAAAGCGGTAAAAAAACATGTCATCAACCCATAACGCCTCATAATCAAAATCAAAAGTTTTAATAGCATAATAATCCAGATCACTTGCAAGCAAGTGTCCTCAAGGAATAAGTTCACTTAGTGCGCCAGAGCGGGATCTTACATACACCCCCGCTTGGTCTAAACTTCGTCCCAAAGTTTCATAGTATATATGCCGAAATAAAGTGTATCTCAGTATCATATGTCTATCTATCAAACAAAAATGGAAATTGCTGGTGCATATCATATGTGTTCTCCCAGGTCGTTGAGTGCAGACTATAATTGTCCCACTGGACCTTGACTTGATCTACCATTTGACATCGTAGTTGTCGAACGCAATGATCCAAGATCCCGACCATATTAGCCATGAGTGACCCCTCGTCTGATACCTATAAGGAGGCCATGTCAATAACATGTGTAGGGTCACTAATATAATGTCTCAAAACAGATACATGAAAAACATCATGCATACACCTCAAAGAATCCGACAAGGCTAGTCAATAGGCCACGAGCCCATTTTTCTCCACAATCTCGAAATTTCCCATGAACCTAGGAGAGAGTTTAGCTCCCTTCCCAAACTTGATCGAACTCTTCTGCATTTTAACACGCAAGAATACTCGAACACCGGCCTCATAACTACAGTCGAAACGATGCACATCGACATAACTCTTCTGTCAATCCTGCACTTCTTTAATACTTTGTATTATTGTTTTCATTTGTTCTTCGATTTCTTGGATCACTTCTGGGCCCACCAATACCCTATCCTCAAGTCGATCCCAACTCAAAGGCATCCGACATGGTCGCCCGTAAAGAAACTCAAAAGGCACCATCTTAATGGTTCTCTGGTAATTGTTGTTGTAAGCAAACTCCAGTAGTGGAAATAATTCTTCCCAACACTTTTGTTGGTCCATCATATACATGCGTAACATTTCCTCCAAGGTTTGGTTAGTTCGTTTGGTCTTCCCGTCAGTCTCCAGGTGATACGTAGTACTAAAGTTAAGATGGGTTCCCAAGGCCTCTTGGAAAATTGTCCAAAATCGTCCAGTAAACATCGATCCTCAATTAGATATAATCCTCTTAGGCACGCCATGCAGCCTCACAATATCACTGATGAAAACTCTAGCTATGTCAGGTTCCTAATACGTCGTACACATAGGAATAAAGTGAGCACTCTTCATCAAAGTGTATACTACTATGAAAATCGAGTCATGTCTCCTTGCCGTCAGTGAAAATCCAACAATAAAATCCATTGAAATAACCTCCCATTTCAATTACGAAATAGCATGTGGTTGTAGTAATCCTGCTGGGTGTCTATGTTCAGCCTTTACCTGCTGACATTCTAGACATCTGGCCACATAGTTGACTATGTCTTGCTTCATTCCCTTCTAGAAGAATAAGGGTTTAAGGTCTTCCCTCATCTTCGTGACTCCTGGGCGAGCCATGTAAACTGTTCTATGAGCCTTGCTCATGATCAACATCCTCAACTCGTTGTTTGCCGGTACTTAGATCTGATTTTTAAACCTCAATAATCCATCGATATCAAATGAAAATCCTTCAAATCGTGGTACCATCATTGTGTTTTGTCCTATAAAATCCTAGACTACTTTGTACTAGTCATCATCACGCTGTAAAGTTAGAATCTTTTCATGCAAATTTGTCTGAAGTGGCAGCACCGAAAAGATGTGTGGTCTTCGACTCAATGCATCTGCCACTTGGTTGACTGTTCCTTTTATGTAGGTAATCTCAAAGTCATACTCGCTAAGAAATTCCGACCAATGTCATTGTCGTGCGTTCAGGTCACTTTGCATAAAAATGTGTTGTAGTCCACAATGGTCAGTCTTTAGTTCAAATTTTCATCCTACAAGGTAGTGTCTCCAAACCTTCAAGGCATATACAATGACTAACAACTCCAAATCGTGCGTCACATAGTTCTCCTCATGCCTTCTCAGTTTCCTCGAAATGTAAGTGTTCACTCATCCATCTTGCATCAAGACTCCACCTAAGCCTTCCTTGAATGCGTCAGTGCATACCAAGAAGACAACGTCCATGTTTAGGGCCTTTAGTATTGGTGCTATTGTCAACAACTCCTTGAGCCTCCAAAATTCTTCCGTGCATTTCTTGGTCCAAACAAACTTCTTGTTTTTTTCCTGCAATTCCGTGATCGTATTTGCTATCTTCGAAAACCATTCTACGAACCGTCGATAGTATCCTTCTAAACCCATGAAGCTACGCACTTCTAGGACATTCGTCAGTGCAGACCATTGCATGATAGCCTCGACCTTTGCTAGATCCACGGTGATGCCTTTGCCATAGATGACATGCCCCAAGTAGTGAATCTTTGATTGGTAAAAAGATCATTTGGACAACTTCCCATACAATTTGTTCTCTCACAGACATTGTAGTACCAAGCAAAAATTCTCGTCATGTTCCTCTGTTCTCCAAGAGTAGATCAAAATATCGTCAATGAATACTTGGACGAACTTGTCCAAGTACTCATGGAACACCCCATTCATCAAACTCATAGATACCTCTGGGGTGTTTGTTAGTCCAAACGGTAAAACAATAAACTTGTAAGGTCCAAACCTCATCTTAAAGGCAGTCTTAGGGACGTCATCCTCCTTGATTCGTAACTGGTGATACCTTGATCGCAAATCGATCTTTGAGAACACCGTCTTGCCCTTGATTTGATCGAACAAATGATCAATTCTCAACAATGGATACTAATTATTGATCGTGGCATTGTTCAGTTGACGGTAGTAAATATAGATCCTCCATGACCCATTGTTCTTTCATATGAAAATATTAGGCGCACCCCATGGAGAAACGCTTGGACGTATCAGTCCCAGGTCCAACAACTCGTTCAGTTGCATTTTCAATTCTTGTAACTTCAGGGTCGACATTGGATAAGGAATTCTTTCTATCGATTCAATCCTCAATTTTATGTCTATGGTAAAATCCAATTCCCTCTCCAGCGACATCCCAGGTAAATCCTCTGGAAATACGTCCGCAAACTCTCTCACCACCAAAAGGTGTTCTAAACCTTCTGCTAATCCCGTCTCATTTAAGGCAAGGATCTCATAAATATTTCACCCCTGGTGCATGCTCTTCCATATCTATAAGGAAGAGATGAACCTCAGGGAAACTCCCTAGTTCCTTCCTACTATCATACGTCTTTGTCCCTCATCATCAACCAAGCTCAACCGTTTCTTCTTATAGTTGAGTATCGTCTCATGCAATTCCAACCAGTCCATACCAATCACGACATCATAAGATCCTAATATTGTGACGTACATGTCGGCCTTGGTGACAAACTCTCCCAGGTTGAGGATACAACCCGTAAACTTTCCTCCAACCTTTTGTTTGGCTCTGGAAGCCATCTCTACGAAGCTAAAATCGTTCTGTTTGACTTCCTTTACCTTAATCATTTTTAGCGCTGCACCAAAAATGAATCTCTCAGTAGCACCAGGATCTATCCAAATACTAAGGGTCTGGTCAGCTACGGTACCTGTCATCTTGAGCACAGTCGATTGATGCTCTTCCTGACGGTTATTCACCACTACATGAATTCGATGGGCCTTGCCCATATTTCCCACGGTAGTGGGTCTAGCTGATTTGGACGCTCTGTTCCTCTCCACAAGGTAATTGCGCTAGTAGTGTGGCTCCCCACATGTCCAACACCCCTTCTTCCGCCCAGTAGTCTTGGTACCCAAAGTAGAATATGATGACCCATCAGCTTGGAATCCTGGTCTGTTCTGCAGAACAGGGATAAACTATTGTTGCTACGGTCGACACTGCTACTGATGCTATGGTCCCCTATAAGGTTTTCTCTCCTGAGGCATCAGTCATCGAGGTGTAGTGAAAGTGGATCCCCTATGGAAGCCATGATATCCCGATGTATGTCTGGTTGGTGTCTGATGCTACTGTCCTCCAGATGACAGTTTTCCTACTAGTCGCGTTGGAATCCTGGTCTGACCCACGCTGATAAGCTCCTCCTCTACTATGAGGGCCTTCTGGACAACATCATGTAAGGTTTGAGGCATCATAATCCTGACCTTTTCACATATGTTGTTGTTAAGGCTGAAAACGAACCTGTTGACCTTAAGTTTCTCAGTGTTAAGGTGCGGAGCATACTAGAGCAACTCCATAAAACGAGCCTCGTACTGGGGCATCATACGATCTCCCAGTCATAAGGCGTTGAACTCATTGAAATAATACTCAATGAATTCCTCTAAAAGGTACCTCTCTCAAAACCATTCCTCAAACAGTTCCCATGACACATCTTTGAAGACCATGTTTAGCTGCGGTAGGAGCATCTTCCAGCATAGAAGAGCACTCCCCTTCAGTTGAAATACTGTCATGCGGACCTTCATGTTGGAGGTATAATCGCAAAGTACGAAGCACATCTCCATGTTATCCAACCATGCATCGGTGGCTGTGCCTTTTGGGGCACTAAAGAACTTAGGAAATTTGACCTTCTCGAGTTCATGATAAATGCTACCAGTAGCGACCGAAGCGTGCAGTGGAACCTTAGCAGGTGGCAGTGCTCTGGCCTCATCTCTATCCAAATGGTTGATCAGTGCCTCAGACATGCGCTGAAAAGATCTCATCATTCTGATTACATCACTAAATACTATCTTCTCTTGTCTGAGAACCTGCTCGTCTCCCTGGGGGTTAGACCACTCAGGCATGGATGTTATTGGAGGCGTTGCACCTCCTCCCCTAGCACCCCGTCAACTACCTCCATGGTGTCCTCTAACCATGATTACCTGCACACACACAAGTCAACTCAATTAGCGACATTATAATCAAATCATGTCAATGAAATCCATAGTGATCCCAAGTTGTGGGTTGAACCTTGCTCTGATACCACATGTAACAAACTCCCACTTCGTTACGACAACAAGCATCACATAACAAGTGAAAATGTTTTTTTTTTGTGTGTGTGTGTGGGTGTGTAGGAAGGTAATAATGACATTATACTCAACATCGCAACACGGGGACGAACACAACACATGCAACTCACACAATAACAACATAACGACCAATCATAAAGGCACATCAAGCACCTAGAAGCAACATACGACATTCAACCATCGAAGAGTAAGAATGACTACCCGCCYGTCCTACCCTACAAAGATTAKGMCCTCCAGGACACATAAGCAACGCTCAAGCCCAGGYTCCCATTGATTTTGACCATTTAAGGTCTTAGGGATGGCGACTGTTCTGAGGAACAAGGAGGTGTCTACATCCSACCCCAAACATACAAGTCCAAGCCAACTAATCTAGATGACAACATCAAGACCATCCAGGACACCTTCTTCCACTAAAAATCAAAATTTTATAAATCTTTCAAGAATATTTAAAGTCGACATTATAAAGTAATTTKCATAAAGTAGACATTGAAATMTTTTAATTATGCCSATATTGAAAACTATGTTATTTTATATAAAGTAGGATATTATACACACTTACACTTTGAATTGTTACAATAATGGAATCTAATGAAGAATTATCGAATGAAAGTATAACTTTGACTACTTACTTCCAATAAAAATCCAAAAATTATAAGTTTCTCATAAATATTTAAAAAGTAGTTTATTGAACATAAAAATTGACATATCTTATAATAGAATCTAATGATAAACTATAACTTGACAATCTACTTCCAATAAAATCTTATATCTTTTTCAATAATATTAAAGACAACTCAAGCATTTTACTTAGGACGAACATTGAAATATTTAATTTCTTGTCCACATTGAAAACTATGTTAATCCATATAAAGTCACATCTTATACCTAGTTACACTTAAGTGTTCCAATAATAAAATCTAATGATAAAGTATAACCTTGAAATATCGTTTCCAATAAAAATCCAAATCTTATGAGTTTCTCAAAAATATTTAAAAAGTATTTTATTGAACATAAATATTGACATATCTTATAATAGAATCTAATGATGAACTATAACTTGACCATCGACTTCCAATAAAATCTTATATATTTTCAATAATATTTAAAGAAAACTCAACACTGTTAAAGGCAATTAACCAAAAACGCCACTTGCCATTCACATGACCTCTGACATAAGGCATTATCCTCAACCAAGATTCAACTGTAAAAGCAATAAATTCACTGAAAGGCAAGATGCATAGGTGTAGATATTATGTCCAATTACAAAGGTGCATATGTGGGTATAGTTGTCTAACGTTTAAGGTTCATAAATAAATGGTAGTGGAGAGTAATACGGCTACCAGGGTATCTTCAGTAGTTATCAGGGCAAAATGAACGTTGTCAAGTAAAGGAATGGGACATGGTCGTAAATCTGCAACGTAGGGTTAGATGCCTGGAATGCAAGGTAGTAATTGAGGTGCAGAAGGTAATGGAGGACACGCCCAACCACAGATCTATGGCCATCCTTACCCCAGGCCATTCCAGTCAAGCTGTCCCAAAATATACATTGCACAAACATGGCGACATCACTGTGCTATACAAGTTTTAAATCGCGATGGTCAACAGGAGCCATTCCATCCCATGGACTAAAAAAAATCATGGTGATTTCTATAATATGTTACTCGCAGCCAACAGGGAAAAACGTTGTCATTTCAGAAATAGCAAAATGCCTTAAAATTCAGTGATCAGCATGAGGTAAAATCAATGGATAAAACACGTTGATGAAACTCCTTAAACTCTGTGAGAAGACACGCTGTACAAAATGATAAGGGACGCCTTAATTCAGTGATGAACCAGGCAGGTATAAGCTGAGGAATGTGGGTCTACACAATGATATCATAGAGAAAATAACCATCAAATAAAACAATTTGCTAACGTAATTCTTAAAAGGAAAACGACAATCCTCTTCATTTGATAAAAAAAATGATTCTGGGTTGTGTGTGAATAGTTGGAATACAAGACGCCAAGCCTCTAAAAATAGTTGGAACACAAAAACGTTTTTCATAAACGGACACAAATATAATAGAAGACAAGAAATCAATAAAATGTTTTTCCATTTCTAGGATATCGTTGTAAAACTTGCAGACCTGGAATCAATCCTTTTAATTGCTAGAATACAAATAAATAAATAAAACAGACATGAAACCAATACGTTTTTCCATTGCCATAACCCCAATACAGTGCAGACAACTATAGGAGAACGCAAGGATCTAAAGGAAAGGTCATGGAATGATTACAGGGGTTCTATCAGTCAAGGCATAGAGAAAACCAACCAAGACACTAGATAATACACATGCAGAGGTCATTGCCAGTTGGCGAAATCAACAATCAACTCAGGACAAACATCAAGGGTATTCGGCTAATAGGTTTGTCCTTCACTCATCATCCTTGCACAGAAAAGCAGGGCGTTGAGATCCATAGGTCTTTTAACGCTAAGGCGACGACCGTAGATCAGGCTCCTGGTCGACTGCTCAAGCGAGGACTGGTGAGCTAGGGATGAAGGCTAATCAACAATGAAGGTCACAATCAACACAGCAAGGTGGTCAAGACATGTGGGAAAATGAAGGCCATGGAAGTCAAAAACCATCGAGCTAGGCTAAGGAAATTTTCAGTCATCAATTTTAAAAACATCATTTTACTTTTCCATTAAACAAGCAGATCCAAGCATAAGTCCTAATACAATCTAGCATACAAAATGAAGAGAGCGTATCGTTTCCTAATCTCTCGCTCTGAATGACATCCTACGCACTCTGTGCAACTCTCCCTCGCTGACCGTCAAGACTTCACCGGTACCTCCCAGCAAATTCTAGGGGTACTCTTCTTCCCCCTTAGTTCCCCAAGCCACAAAGGGGCCACACACACCATCCATAGATTTTGACTAGCTCCCAGCTCGCCTTGCAAGGCCAAGCTACCACTCCTCACCGAGCTAGGTATCCCAACTCTGACAACTTAAATCAGTCAAGTAGATATTTCTACAGTGTAGCGTTATGCAAATAGAAGATGGTCTTTCATCCTTCTCCCTCCTTAATTATATAAAGTTTCAAACTTCCTTTATTTCCTAAAATCCCATTTAATTAAAGTTTTAGAAATAAAATTCCTAAAAATTCCTCTCTGTACAAGTGTCCCCCATCCCCTACATTCCTCCATAAACTAATTTCTTTAATTAATTAATTATCTTTATTTCCCTCACCCACCTAGAGTTACTCCTAGAATCACTCCTAGGTGTCCCCAAATTCTCTTATAGGTTTTAATGGCTTTCCCTATTATTAAATTGCTAGTTCAGTTTAAATTAGAAAGCTCTTAAATGGTAGATACTTTTTCTAAGTTTGGATTTCGGCTTTTTACCTTATGTTCCCCCTTTTCCCTTTTTATGTTTACCACTTTTCATAGTTTCCTAAATTTTAAGATTTTCCCTCTTCCCCCTTTTTATTTAGAACCCAAAAAGGCAGGTGTGGAAATTAACCCTTTTTCCCTTTTCTCATTTAATTAGTATTTTCAATTATCAAGATAATAAAAATGATTAATTCCCCCCCTTTTTTTAAATTTTAATCCAACAGATTTCTTTTTTTTCATGAAACAATTAATTTCTTACTCCCTTCGTGTTACAAGATTTAATGAAGGTCATAATTATTATTTATGTGGTTTATTATTATTATTATTATTATTTTATATAGAGATAAAATTTTACCACTAGCATAGTTTAGACTTAAACCTTAAATTTTCGTACAGGGTGACATTTAATTAGGTAATTTTTCTTCAAAAAAATTCTTAACATGTTATTCGTCCTAAGGCCATCTAGGTTCATTTCTCTATCATCAAAAACACAACATGCCCTTCTAGATGCACTAGGTGCTCCAAGGGTGCCACTTGCCTCATATGTTCCCTTACGCGATGTGCCCTTCAGGATGCACTACGTGCTCCAAGGGTGCCACTCGCCACTCTCCATTTTTCTTGTGCGACGTGCCCTTCAGGATGCACCATGTGCTCCAAGGGTGACACTCGCCTCTTGACTGACTTGGTAGACATCAATAACCCCTGGAGTCAATACTCTGCCAGGTGAACTTGTGGGAGACTAAGGGCCTCTAAGGAATAAGGTCCCTGCCTTATTGCACGCCCGTTAGAATCATCGTGAGCGACTGTCGCAGTCTACCCTCACGACATCGTGGGTCCTCTCGAACTAGGTAATCATTAACTTACAGCTCGAGCCACAGTAGGAGTGCTAGTAGGCTGTGGCAGGGCTGTTGTCCACACCTCGCCCTCAACATATGTGGTAGTCGTGTGTGGCCCCTTTACTCCATATGTGAGTCTAGTCGACAAGCTATCGTCAACCTATATCATCAAAAAATCATGTCAGAATATATCCATATCATATGATCTAATCAGATTCACTAATATCATAGTAAAACAATCCAACCCCAATGCTATACTCTCTAACTCGATTCCCAGTCCAAGGGGTTCCATCGATGCCTCTGCATCCTCGAGGTCCAAAATCCTGCACACTTAGTAAAACTGATTCAATACCACCTGTCTAGGTCAAAGCGGTAAAACAACATGTCATCAACCCATAACGCCTCATAATCAAAATCAAAAGTTTTAATAGCATAATAATCCGGATCACTTGCGAGCAAGTGTCCTCAAAGAATAAGTTCACTTAGTGTGCCAAAGCGAGATGTTACAACCAACCACTTTCCTAAGATCGATATGAGGAAGTT
>ML802150.1:74000-86177 GCA_009831015.1 Picea engelmannii | reverse complement strand
TCCAATTTGTAAGCCATACTTTCAATCCTTTCCAACACCTTATAGGGACCATAAATTTAATCAATATATTATTTTAAATAATTATTCTAACCCTAATCCTATATTTCTAGATGAGGACCTTGTTTGTTCTAGTATATATAAAATAAACTCTAAAGACATGATTGAGAAAAAAAAAATTGTATCGAGTTAATCAAGCTATTTAGTTCTCAAGATCTAATAATTCACAATGCTCTAAGGAAGTGGTAAAAATACAATGGTATGAATTGTATTGATGGGTTCGGTAGTAGTGTCATATATTATATGTGATATATAATATCCTTGTGTACAAGAAAATAGTAAATTTTTGACATCTTGAATGACCATGAGTTCAAATATAATCATAGACCTTCAACCCTAACTCTAAACTTTATCTTGCACAAAAACCCCATTGAAGAGAATTTTGATAACCAAAAGCACTTGATTTATGGAAAAAGTAAAGCCAATTTTTTTTTAAAGGAATTGTGTAATGAATTAAATATCATATCAAATGAGGACAATAATGAATACCTCTTTCACAATTTTCTAAAAATCCTCTCTACTTACATTAACAAGTTCTCTATCTAGGTGTCGTGTAAAAAGGAAAATAGAATTGCCAACCCTTAATATGATAAAGAGTGTGATATTGTTAGCAAAACCATTTGGAATTATTCTAGTGAGTCCTAAAAATATGACATAATAAATAGGTACAAATCCCTAATTAAAAGGAAAAATAAGTACTAAATAAATAGAAATAAATAGAGGAATTTGCACCTCTCTAAGCTAGAACCTAAGAAATTTTGGAGGCAAATTTTGTCTCGTAAAACTAAAGAAAACATTGTGAGTCCATTGAGGGAATAGAGTTCCTACCTTAAACATTTTAATGCATCCCCTTGATGTTGTGGACAACATTCTACGAGAATACATCGAAATAGAGTTAAATGTGGAATACTATTTCATTCCTATGATAGACATATAAATACATCTTGATGACCTTTGGATTCATCTTCTGAGAGGTCTCTTGGACTCTCGATGACTATTGTCATTTGAATTTTCATATTCCAAGTGAATAATAAAAATATAATAAACCTAAAGTATTAGGTTTCCAACATTTCCCCGTTAATTTGAAGGGTTGTATGTGAGTCCAAGAAGAGAGCTGAAATCTAGAAGTGGACAACTATGAATCATTGAATGTTATCTCTAAATCTGGTGGTTTTTGTATTACCTCAAAACAAAAGGTTATAAGAACATGATATCTTCTACTAAATGGTGGTGGTGGTTTAAGGAAGACCAAAAACCATGGAACTTGGCTCTAAGGATCAATAGTTCTTGAAACATTTCATAATTTAGCTCTAAGTTGATGCCATATAGTAATTGTAAGTACTCTCAAATGGAGATTTAAAGATGACCAAAAAATGTTGTCTAGAAGAAGCTGTAAGTATTATACTAAATGGAGGTTTAGGGAAAACCAAAGACAAATATGGTGGTTTTGAGATGACTAGAAATCAAATCACAATCGCTTGTTACTGCTTGCTTGATAGGACTTTGAAACTTGAAGCCTAACTATCAATCGTTGATGTTATTCCCCCCTATCAAGGACAAGGTGATCAGAAGAAAATATTTCCATTGCAAGATGTGTCAATACTAGAGTATGAATTCTTTAGTATGACCAATATATCATCTTCATTGTTGATGAACATTTCCTGAAGTGATCCATCGATAGTAGTTCTTTACTCTTCTAGTTTTCTTGCATTTGGAACATCTCTATGAAGGAATATTATGCTTTCAAAAATGTTCATAGGGATGAATATCAAACAATGATCTGTCATGTGGAAAAATCGATGACAATGTTAGCGTTTAGGAATCTGTTATTGAATTGGAGCAGGTGAATACGGAATTTCCCGAAGCAATCTAGCACTTTGGAACTAGATTGGTTCTGTATAATAGGGAATATGAAAGATAACTTCCTTTTCATATTTGATACCTATTATATTCTTATTGTATATGATTTATTTCCAAGGTATGATGATTGGAAAGAGAAAGATGAATGTCTTCATGCACAACTTCATCTTCATCTTCACTTGAATATAAAGTTGGATAATTGAGTTTCTCCTGCACTAGCTCTTGATCTGGATCATCATCAAAATCGAACAAAGGGTTTTTATAAACAAATATTAGTTCATAATATTGGATATTATTTCCTTGAAATTCATCATGAAAAAGTTGAGTCTCACTTTGAAGTTGTTCTACTTTGTCTTGTTAAACTTGTAAATAAGCTAGAATAGATTGAAGAGTTATTTTTCAGTTGTGACCATAGTTCAAAAAGTATAGATTAATAGAGTGTTCAATAACTATAATAATTCCTCAATTCGATCCATTTGAAGAAAAAGTTACACCTCAGAGAGTTTCTTGCAACTCCAACCTTTAAAAATTAAACTTTACAACGAAAACTCAACAAATGAAGGGTGTTCGCTTCTACAAAAAATGCACCTATTTATAGTGTAATTCAATTTTATTCCAAAAAAAAATCACAAGTAAACATACAAAAAGATGGTTTGTAAGTTACTTTGATTCTGGAGATGAATTTTTCTTCAAGATTAAATGTGTTGTCTCTTCTTCTTCAAAGGAAGACCAATTTCACCCACGGGGGTGTAGACCGATTGGAAAGTTTCATGTAAATGGAAAAAAATGTAAAAATGAGGTATAATGTTTGACTCTCACCCTGATTTACCTGTGCCCCATGCTTGCGAGTTGTGTGTACGGACCTTGAGGTTATAGAGGTAGAAGATGAGAATTGACCCTGTGTCACACAAGTATGAGAATTGTGAGTTTTTGATTCTGCCAGTCACAGAAAAAAGGAAGACAAACTTCTCAATATTCTTTCTAAGAGACTAGAATCAAAATAAACTAAATATTTTCCCCAAGGTTTATAGAAAGTTGGGTTATTGATTGAAACATGTTCTCTAGTGCACAAATATTTGTCCAACCAGGAGAGAAACTCTACCTTTTCACCAACATTTCCATTGTTATTTTAAAAACTAGGATCCAAAGGTCCTCTTGATCCAGGTGGATATTGGTGGCCACCCACCTATTACAATTGGCTCCTCTTGACAATTTTTAGTTCAACACACTCTTTTGTACTTCTTTGTAATTGTGGGTTCTAGAATTTTAGGGATATTTGAAGCCCTACACATCCTCTAGGTGGAGACTGGTGGCCTCCTACCTAATCCAACTGACTTATTTTGGATGTTTTCATGTCATCACATATTTATGTACTTCAAGGGTTATTTTGGGGCCCTAAACAATTTTTTTGGGGGTTTCCATAGTAAAAATGTAGACAAAATCAGATTTTGACAACATAATTTGTAATTCTCGAAAATACCTTTTGAACGGGATATCATGCACCTAAAATGGAGGTCATATGAAAAACTTACATCCCTGAGAAGTTGAGGTACCAACTTACCCATCGGGGCACATATAACTTTCGGTGTTTCATCTCCTAGGGTTAGGTTTTTGGATGTCTAGGGTTTTGGCATTTATCAGTAATGTTAAAAATGCCTTTGAAGCCTCATTGTAATCATTTTTCTCAGAAATATGTGTGTAGAAGCAACATCTCTTCTCAGAGATAGCTACCACCATTCGAGCAAGTTGTTTTTAGTTTTATAGTTTTATAGTTTCAACATATTTCATTTAATCAATAGAAGATATTGGTCACTAGATATATCTGTTCTCTGTATCTTTGTGTTTATTGTTTTCAGACTGTTAATCATTTCGTTCCACTCATAAATATCAATCATTGGTATCAGAGTGGTATTCTCCTCATTTAGGTTTCTTTGTGCATGTCTCCAATAAGATCTGGGTACAAGAAGTTGGGACTCAAAGCAATCGAGCCTTTTAAAGATGGGTCATGCCGAGCCCGACAACAACCCATGGGGTACGAAAAGAAAGATTATGGAGAAAAAGATCCTTTTAAAATGTTTCTCGAGGAATCTCTTGTGTTAAAAAGGAACGAAATGATGGACAACTTTGCACATATCCTTTGGCATCTGCCCATAGGAGAACCATCTTCATCAAACAACCATTCAATCCCCTTCAAGGTATAGTTAAATTTTGATATGAAATTATTTAAAGGACTAATAGATGTGGATTTTGTACATAAATGGTTGAATCATCTCGAAAGGTATTTTTCAGACCATAATTTTTCCAATAGGGAAAAGATTACTTTTTCACTCCTCAAGGACGTCCCCCATGTTAAGGAATGGTGGGATACTTACTCTGAGAAAATGGCCATAAAGGAATCTCCAATATTTGTGGTCACCCCTACATGGGATTCCTTATGGATGCCATTAAAGAGAAATACTATCCTGTTGGAAGCTAGGAGGACCAATACACTATATGGACCACCCTGCATCGAGAAAGGGACCAGACAATACCAGATTTCACCAATATTTTCCATACCCTATTATTGGCACAATGGCAGACTCAAGGTTCAACACTTCAACAATGCACCAACAAAACCCTAACTACTGGCCCTTTCAGAATCACCTTTGAAGCAGATGAAGTCTCAACCGAGGTAGAGGCAAGGGTTGTTGCAAGACTCCAGTGTCTGTAACCTTAGATGGGATACATATCTATGATTACAATACTCTAACAAAGAACTCAACAATTGTCATTCATTAGTACTTAACCTTTGTTCACGACTCACATAAACCCTAATTACAGTGCAACAAAGTATTCAACAAGATTCAACACATTCAAGCACTAAGCACATCAACATAGATCAGATGTAGCATCTCATTCACATCATTAGGCACTAATCTATCATATTCTTCTAATCATACATCATCGCACTAAGCACTAATCATATGAACCATAAAAMAACCTTAATKCACAAAGCAACCACAACACAGGAGATACGTGGTTCACCCCTTGCCTTGGGATACGTCTACCAACTCTTTGTCTTCTTTATTATATTTTGTCAATCGTATACATGCACAAAGACATAAGGTYCTACTCTGCATAGGACAYGAGATCTACATGCACCTCRCCAAATCCTTCTTCCCCGAGCTAGGTTACAACAAAAATCCTTTACACAATCTCTTATAGTCACTTTCACTTGGCCTTGCAAGTCTCACACAGTATGCACAAATCATGTACAACTATCACGTGCACTTAGCACATTGGCCTTCAYTTTCCCTTAGAACCTAGCATCACACCGCCTATTTACATCGCCTATATTTCTATTTATACATTACAAAAGGGCCTAAACATTGGTAAAACCATGGGCCAACATCCCCATACCCGTTACATAAGCCCTAATCCCAAAAATGCCCTAAAAGGGTCTAAGATCCCATGATCTCTGCTTCAACTTGCGCTCTTCCTTTCATAGCTTGTCGAAGTCCCAAAAAAGGTCAAACTTGACCAAGGATCTCCAAAAATTGGTTAAAGGACAAAATGCCCCCAACACTCACCTGTGACTTGTCCTGAGTTACTCTGATCTGGGTAGCTCTTCTTCAAAATAAACGAGCCTGACTCGCACTTCTTCGACCTATTGTTGCGCCAGGGCTTCCTTCTCGATGAACTCCTAAAGAAATTCCTTGTTTATAGGTCCCTCTAAGAGATTTTCAACTGAAGTGACTACTTGTTCCAGCTCTGCTCCTCATCCTTCAATCTCTTCGAACAATTGGCAGGTTACATCTTGGACTGGATGAAGCCTCTGATTCACTTCCATGACTTTTCTCTATATGACATGGATGTGTTGTTCAACAATGATATGTTCCTGGGATTGTTTAATTATATAAACTACTGAAAAGAGATTCATTTGTGCCTGTACCATCGTTGCTTGTTTCTTTGCCTCCTGAAGATGTGACTCCAGTGTCTTCAGTTTAGGGTCCTCAGTAAGTCGCTCATAATTTTGTGCACATTTATTGCTAAGATGTTTATATTCCAAAGACAATTCTTTGATCCTATCAAATACACTATGGGAAGTGGCTTCTCTTTGGTCTCACATGTCCCGCAGAGTACTTGGTACTATTTGTAGCTCTATATATTCTATTCTCTGTTGAACCTGGTGGATGGCTTCAACAAGCTGTGCTACTTGATGCTCCACTAGGTCTTCCTCCTTTTTCTCTAAGCCTATCACAGAGCGAAGTTCTCTATTGACTTCTTCT
This sequence comes from Picea engelmannii, assembly GCA_009831015.1. Classification (NCBI taxonomy): domain Eukaryota; kingdom Viridiplantae; phylum Streptophyta; class Pinopsida; order Pinales; family Pinaceae; genus Picea; species Picea engelmannii. The sequence goes on along the minus strand of ML802150.1, from coordinate 79,992 downwards.
TTTACTCCAACTTGCTCCGTGAGCAGCTGTTCTTTCTCATGCTAGATCTGTGCATTTTCCTCTTCAAGCATTGCTTGGAGGGAAGCCTTCTCCTACTGTGCAACTTGACATTTCTTTATCACTTCCTCTTGTGCTTGCTTCAGGGCCATTGTGGCCTATTCTATTTCTTCATGTGCATGACAAAGGTGGGCTTCAGTCACATCGGCTAGTCTACGAAGTTGGGTAGGCTCATATCCCAACTCTGTTTCTTCTGATGGAGGGGGCGAAGTGGACACTATGCGGCTGGAGTGAAGGGCATGTTGTACCCCTCGCAGTTCTACTTCAATTTTTTCATACATGGTCTCCAAGCCTTCATCAATGTAGTTTTGTCTGTTACGACACGGTCCCAATGGTTCGATGGAGAGATTTATAATCATAATTGTTGTTCTAACCATTCGGGAATGTCAACCTAACAGTTATAATGCCTCCAATGGTCATATCGCTCCACCATGGAGAAGTGCCAATCTGATTTTCTATGATATTCTGGTGAAGTTCAAATTTTGTAGACCTTCCTTTTGTGAAGTCTTCTCTAGAACTTCCTGTAATTTCTGTTACACATCAAAATTACTCACTAATATAATGGACTAGTGTCATTATTACCAAATGTCGTAAGTGTCGCATTTCTCCCACAAGTGTCACAAATATCATACTGTTGTCAAGAACACTTGAAAGACACCTCAAAGATTAGTTTTGAAGAGGAGAAATCATTTGACAAAAAGTACAAGTCTTTTGCCACTAAAAAACTACTAAAAAGTGAATTTTTGGAAGGGAGTGCTCCCCTATGTTCTCTTAGGGAGCACTAGTGCTCTGTACCCTCTTCTGGGGGAGTGTTGGAATGCTTTTTACCCCATTCAAAGGGAGCACTGCCCCTTTTTTTGAGTAAATTTTGGTTTGTTGAGGGAAATCAGGGAAGAATCCCCTCAATTTACGAAAGTCGTTGGATTCAAATCTGAGGTCAAGCCTCGATATTAGGGAAGATCCTCAACTAAAGGAGAATAATCCTCAACTTATCCAAAATATCTCTCAAGTGGTTAGGCCTCTCCAAGCCTATATAAGGAGGCCTTCTCATGGTGAAAGGGAGAGACATTGTAAAGTATCTAATTTATGATCTCATAAGGGAGATATCATTGAAGCATCAACATTCTGTGTGTGGATTATTTGAGAAAGGGTCTGAACAAAGGGATCTTGGTGAAGCTATTGCACTACATCTATGGCTGTAAGTAACACTTTGTTCTCATTAATATAAATTCATGCTTGGGTTGTTTCCTTTAAAGTTTTTGTATATGAACTTGTCTCTTTCATAGATTCATCATAAAGCTAATCATAGTAGAGTAGGACTTATTTTTGTTATTTCTCATTATATCATAGGACCTTCAATTGAAGTTGGAGATCAAGATTAGCCTGGAGTAAACAAGGACAAACGTCAGTACAAAAGTACTTGCCTTTCTTCCCTCTTCTTCATTGATAGTTTATCTTTATGACAAAGGAATTTTAGTGTCCATAATAACACTTTATGTCTTTGAGTTAGGGGTCTAGCATCCAAGAGGGAATCCACTAGTCCGTAGGGGGATTCTTCTATAACAATTTCTCCAACTTTGCTTTCTTCTTGATGAGCTTTCTAGCCTTCTTCCCTGTGATCTTTGTTTGACTATTTCTCTTTCCATTTTGATTCTTATCTCCTCTTGGAATAGTAACTTAATTCTATTGATGGTCTTTACAAGGGTTCAAGGGAAATACTTCTTCTCTATCTGGGGTAGGTTCTCTACTCTCTTGTACAGATAGGTGTTTTAGGTCTGATTGTGTTCTTTCAACTTTGACATCCAGATTTCTGGTCCTCAGTAGCTTTGAATGGTTTTCTTGTTCTTCTAGTAAGTGTTCTATTCCCTTAGCCATGAATTCTCTTCATTCTTTCTTCTTCTGTTCTAGATCTTCCTCTTTTTGTTTTCTTTGGATATGATATTTCTCAATCCATGTTTTTCCTAGTAACGTAGAAAATGGGGCGTTGTTCTCAGCAAACTTAATGATCTCAAATTCTTTTTCTATCGAAGTTCCATGAGCACTCATAGATGTATAGGTAAGTCTTCCACATAGGGTTATCATCTTTCCTCTAAATAATCCCATTCCTCCAAATGACGGAATCATAGCAGGCTTTCTTAAAATTTCCCATGTTCTTTCTGTCATAATATTCACCTGTGTTTCTTCATCCAGAACACAGTCTATGTTGAAGCCTCCTATTCTTGTTTCTATGCACTTTTTCTATTTTAATATCTAGGATAAGTTGATAGCTTTATGGTCATTCGGGGTTTCTTTCATTTGTAGTAATACAGTCTCTGATTCTTTCTAGGGTTATTCCATGGTATCAGTTTCTTGTCCTTCCTCAGGGTTTTCTTGTCTCATATTCATTCTTTCAACCTTAGCAATCATTTTAGGGAAATCCAAAACTTCATGCTCCATAGATTTACAACAAAGACAACTAGGTTTTCTATTAGGAAAATATTTAGAAAGATGGTCCGAACTTCTACAACTGTAGCAAAGGGTTAATCATCTCTTCCTCTTATATGATCCCCATCCTTTCTTGTACTTGGCACTAGGATTGTGGTAGCTAACCTGCAAAAAAATCTTCCTAGGATCCTGCATCCATTTGTTAGTCCAAACATTCTTTCTATGCATAGGAATAACATATATTTTATTATTTCTATCAGATCTACTCATATCAAACCTTATTTCTTCTAGTTATGCCCTAGTTCTCAGACTAGGACAAAATTTATCAAACATACCTAGATCCATACTTTCAAAAAAAAAAATTCCACTTATCTTACCTTTATCAAAGCACAAATATTTTAGATCTTACCTCTTTAATCAAAACATTTCGCTAATCTTACCTCCATTAGAGGACAGAGATTTAATATCTTACCTCTTTTATTCAGATCTTCCTCCTTTCTTAGCATATAACTTTGTAAGTCAAGTAGAATAATGTGCACTAAAGCAACAAATTTATGCACCAAGATTTATTTCTTTTCCTCATTTCCTAGCAATCATAGTTTCAGGTCCCGACAACAGAACCATTTGTTGGCACAGGAGTAGACCCAGGGTTCAAGGCTTCAAAAAGGCACCAACAAAACCCTAACTACCAGCCCTTTTGGAAACACCTGTGAAGTAGATGAAGTCTCACTTGAGGTAGAGGCAGGGGTGGTTGCAGGACTCCAGTGTCTGCAACCTTAGCTGGGACACAAATCTGTGATTACAATACTTTAACAAAGCACTCAGAAGTTGTCATTCATTAGTACTTAACATTTTTTCATAGCGCAGATAAACACTGATTACAACACACCGCAGTATTCAGCAAGATTCAACATATTCAAGAACTAAGCACATCAACACAGATCAGATCTAGCATGTCATTCACACAATTAGGCACTAATCTATCATATTCATATAAGTATACATCATTTCACTAAGCACTGATCATATGAACCATAAAACAATCATAATGCACAAATCAACCATAACACATGATATATCTGGTTCACCCCCATCCTGGGGCTACGTTCACCAACTCTTCGTCTTTTTTATTATCGTTTGTCAATCATCTACATGCATAGATCCATAAGGTCCTACTTCACATAAGACAGGATATCTTCTCACACCTCGCCATATCCTCCTTCCCTGAGCTAGGTTACAGCAAAAATCCTTTACACAATCTCTTACAGTCACTTGCACTTAGCCTTTCAAGTCTCACACAGTATGCACAAAGCATGTACAACTATCACTTGCACTTATCACATTGGCCTTCACTTTCCCTTATCATCTAGCATCACACATCCTATTGACATCACCTAGATTTCGATTTATACATTACAAAAGGGACTAAACCTGGGTAAACCCTTGGGCCGACCTCCCCATACATGTTACATAAGCCTTAATCCCAAAAATGCCCTAAAAGGGGCCTAGATCCCGCGATCTCTACCTCAACTTGCACTCCGCCTTCAACAGCCTGTCGAAGTCCCAAAATAGGTCAAACCTTACCAAGGATATCCAAAACTTGGTAAAGGGCCAACACCTATGCACCAAATTGGGTATCAAAGACTTTGAACAACATATGGTTCTCAAATGCCATGGTTGTTTACATAGATACATTCAAACATAAATGGAGTTTTTGTACATTACATCATTGGGTACAACTTATAGATATGCTATCAAGATCGAGCAGAAATTTAAGAAGAAGAGGCAAGATTTTGGATCTGCACACTCCTCATAGCCGAAGTAGAGAAAAGGTGGCCCCGACCCACACAACAATGGAAAAAGAAAATATGACCTCTCACGACAACCCGTCCAAGACGTAAAAAAAGAAAGCTAATGAGAGGTCGAAGAAGGACACAAGAAAATGGTGTGAATACAATAAAATCCCTTGGCACAACACCAAATAATGTCGTTCCAATAAGTCACTCATGGCCAATATGAAAGCTTTTGATTCAGAGGTTGATTCTAACTCCGAATCAAATCTATAAGGAGGGAAGAAAATTATCGATTTTGAACCTGGTGTGAATGTCGCTACTGCCAAAGTACAGCCAAAAAAACTAGAAGAACCAGAGCAAGGGGAACACCTCTTTCACTCACAGATGTGGGTAAAGGGGGCTCCGCCTCATTTCATTTTCAATAGCAGTAGTCAGAAGAAATTGATCTTAGGAAAGTTCATCAAGCGGATGGAACTTCTGATGACACTGCACCCATATCCCTACACCATCGATGGGCTTCACCAAGGAAGATATCTTTGCGTCATCCAACAATTTCGTCTTCCCTATGGAATCAAGCCTTTCAAGGATGAGGTATTGTTTGATATTTCTCCCTTTGAAGTTTGTGATGTTCTTTTAGGACAACCATATTTGTAGAAGTGACCTGTTGTGTATGAGTTTAGACCCCACAGTGTTATTATTACTTTGGGTAGACAATTGTATAATATACCATAGGTAGTGTCTCCTACCTCTATTTATTTAATCTATTCTAAGCAATGCATGAATGTCATTTCATAGACCAAGAAGTTCGTCTTCGTTGTGATCTGTGCTCATAGTAAGGAGAAGGTCCTCATCAAATCCGTGGCCTCTACACATAGTCTCTCTTTGTAGCATAAGAAAGTGGAAAATATCATGGAAAATTACAAAGACATATTCTCCTCACCCTTCGGGATACCGACACACTACCAACATCCAATTGATCTATCCCCTGATACACCTCTGCCTAATGGATGAGACTATCTTCGCTCCCTGATGGAAAATAACAAAATCAAGTGTTAAATCTGAGAGCTACTTCAAAAAGGTCACATCAGACCCATCTCCTCCCCTTGCGGAAGCCCGATTGTATTGGTGCAGAAGAAATACAAGACCTGGCAGCTCTGCATTGATTGAAGAGAATTAAAAAAAATCACAGTCAGGAACAGGTACCCAATTCCCCAAATTGATGACCTTCTTGACCAACTCAAGGGGGATAATTTCTTCAACAAGATTGACCTTAAGTTTGGCTACCACTAGGTTCCCATAGAACCAAATGATGTATGGAAGACAACCTTCAAATCTAAATAAGGTCTCTTCGAATGGTTGGTCATGCACTTTGTCTTAACAAATGCAACCGCCACTTTCATGAGGTTGATGGATGATGTATTGAGACCCTTCACCAACTAATTTGTGGTGGTATATTTGGATGACATCCTCATCTTCAACAGAATTTGGCGGGAGCACATGCAACATATTCAACAGGTTTTGATCACTCTGCGGCAACACAAGCTATATGGAAACTTGGAAAAATGCTCCTTTCCCATGAACATGGTCCAATACTTGGGATACATTTATGATGACCATGGGGTACATGTTGATCCAACTAAGATCCAAGTCAATTGTGACTAGCCAACCTCGACCACACTAACTGAGCATCTAAGCTTCTTGGTACTAGCCAACTTCTA
>ML802150.1:29856-41554 GCA_009831015.1 Picea engelmannii | reverse complement strand
CTCTTTTATGGCGGAAGACACTCCTTCCCCTTTTGAACATGGTCGTTGGAGATGTGTCATGGGAACTATTCGAGGGATGGTTCCAGGAGAGGTATGTTTCTGTGAAATTCATTGAGCATCAGCTCAATGATTTCGATGCCTTGCGATGAGGTAGCCGCATGGTGCCCAAGTACGAGGCCCATTTTGGAGCTACTTCGATATGCTCTACACCAAGTTACCTAGAAACTTAAGGTCAAGAAGTTTGAGTTTGGGCTTATTGTTAGAATTCATCTTCTACTTTAGGTACCAGGAGTATTGGACCGAAGAAGGGGTGTTGGACATGTGGGGAGCCATACTACCAGCGCGATTTCCCTGTGGAGAGGACTAGATAATCCAGATTAGTTGGACCCACTACTGTGGGAGATATGGGAAAGGCCCATCGGATTCATGTAGTGGTGAATAACTACCAGGTAGAGAATTGATCGACTGTGCTCGAGATGACAGGTACCGTCGTTGACCAGAACCTTAGTATTTTGATATATCCTGGTGCTACCGAGAGTTTCATTTCTGGTGCAACACTAAAAAGGATTAACGTAAAGGTAGTCAAACAAGATGAGTTTAGCTTCGTAGAGATGGCCTCGGGAGCCAAAAAAAAGGTTTGAGGAAAGGTTAGAGGTTGTATCCTTAACTTGGGAGAGTTTATCACCAGCGCCAACCTGTACGTCACAATCGTAGGATCTTATGACGTCATGATCGGTATGGACTGGTTGGAATCACATGAGGCGATACTTAGCTGCAAGACGAAATGGGTGAGCTTTGTCGATGATGAGGGAAAGAGACATGTGATTGTAGGTCAGAACCAAGGATTTTCCCTGAGGTTCATCTCTTCCTTACAACTTCAAAAGAGCATGAACAAGGGATGTAAGTTTTTTTCTATCCTTGCGCTAAACGAGAAGGGAATAAAGGAAGGTTTAGAACACCTTTCAGTGGTGAGAGAGTTTGCAGACATCTTTAAGGAGGAGTTACCTAGGATTTCGCCAGAGAGGGAATTGGAGTTTACTATAGACCTAAAACCAGGAACTGAACAGATAGCCAGAATGCCTTATCGGATGTCGACCCCGAAGTTACAAGAGTTGAGAATGCAACTGAAGGACTTGTTGGACATGGGACTAATACATCCCAATGTGTCACCATGGGGTGTGCCTATTGATTTTATACGAAATAAGGATGGGTCATTGTAATGATCCCAAGACAAATTCTTTCTTGAAATCACTAACTACTACTAATTTATACAAGATTCATGAACACATGGAGATTACAATATATTCAAGATGTAGAAGCACAAGAAAAGATCTAACCTTTTTATTATGAGCAATGTAAGATCAATACAATAGATGGATGATCTGGCATAAACCTCAGATGGTCATACAAGCAATAGATATGAGTTGCTACAAAATGCTCCTGAATATACAAAATAAGCCTCCAAAGGCTGGATATACAATGAAGACTGAATCAAGAAGATATGAGGCGTACTAATGCTCAACCTCCAAGTTGGAAAGTGCCACGTCCTACTAGAATGCTGAAGCCCTCAATAATTCTTCCCTTCTACCAAAAGTGTCCAATCATCCTCAGAAATATGCCAAATGATAGATCGAGCAACTGTAAGGACAACCCAGATGTCCAAATTCCCAAATCCACTCTCAAACCCCATAGATCTGAATTCCTCCCTGAATGGTGCGCCCCACTAGATGACTGAAACCCTAGATGGTTTGGCCCTGATGAAGGAGGCCTCCAAATGCTCTGAAACTCTCCAAGAATATAGATCGGGCTATGAGAATCCCGTGGGAGAAGTTTCAGACTCAAATCTCAAGCAGATCTCCCTAGATTTGAGTTTTACTGAATCACAGGATGTCCCTTATGGCATCCAATACATCCCAATCTATAGACAAATGTAGAATGATGATAACCCTCCAGAAAATCCCTCAAACTAATGGTCCTACCCCTACAAACAAAACCCAACTATCGGAATGGCCCTAGGCCTTCAGGATAAGCTAGATCGAACCTCCCTCTAGATGATGGTGCACCCTTGCTGGAAACACAAGAACAGTACAACCTACTACATTCTGAAGCGCTAGATGGAGATGGGATGAGACTAGAATGGTGTGGAGAAGTCTTTCATCCCCAAGACGAAGATGCAGAATAGGGTGAGTGGATATTTCACCACTCAGTTGCTCATAAGGGTTTGTATAGCAAACCCCCAAACTGAATGCTCAAGAGCAATAGCAAATGCTAATCCAAACCAGAATGTGTAATATGTGCACCCCAGCCTATTACTTATACTTTTCCTTCTAATTCTCTGTTGAGTTAGGTTAACTCCCAGGGTTAATCTTCTATTATGATGTTGAGTTATCTTTTACTCCTTTATCCTTTTCCTTTCTTAAGTCAACTTAAAAATATAACTTTTAACTTCTTGAATTTTCCCCCCCTCAGTGTGAGACTATGACCTAGTGGGGGTGCCCAGGCCACTAAGTCTCCTCATCACCTCTCTAAGAGGTGGGGGACATTACAGTCTCCCCTGCTTGAAATTGCTTCTCCTCAAGCAATTCCAAACCTGCTTCTCTAACCACGTGCTCTGGCTCCCAAGTGGCATCCTCAATGGGTAAATCCTTCCACCTGATCAGACACTCCTTGATGCTTTGGTTTCAGAGCCTCTTCTCTCTGACTTCTAACACCTCCTGTGGAATCAAAACAAGTTGTCCCTCCTCATACATGGGAGGTAATGCCTCAATAGGCCTGATGTGTTGACCAAGGGATTTCTTAAAGCACAAGACATGGAAGACCTTGTGAATTTTGCTACCCTGTGGAAGCTCCAGCTCATAAGCTAATGCCCCTATCCTCTTGCTGACTCTGTATAGTCCAAAGAAACGTGGCTGCAGTTTCTCCGCTCCGCTTCTTTTAATGGAGGCCTACCTGTATGGTTGCAACCTCAAATAGACCAAATCGCTAACCTCAAAGGTACGATCAACTCTGTGCTTGTCTTCTTGGACCTTTTTCTGGTTTTGTGCCCTCTGTAAATGATCCTTCAATTCCCTGAGAATGTCTTGGCTCTGTTGTATCCAATCCTGTACCATCAAAACCCTGTTGTGACTAAATGAAATCTCCACAAATGATAAAGGATCATAGCTATATAAATCTCTGAAGGGTGACATGCCAATGGACATATGTTGGGTGGTGTTGTAACAATATTCTCCCAAATGTAACCATCTGACCCATGCTTTCTGTTGTCCTGCTACGTAGTTTCTGAGGTAACCTTCCACCCATTTGTTGACTATCTCAGTCTGACCATCCGTATGAGGGTGATAGCTAGTACTAGGAGTCAATGCCTTACCCACTAATTTGAACAACTCCTGCCAAAACGTACTCATGAATCTGATGTCCCTATCACTGATGGTGTTTTTGGGTAGGCCATGTAGTCAGAACACCTCTCTAAAAAATAATTCGGCCACCTGTGCTACACTGAAGTCTGTGTCTATGGGAAAAAAGTGTGCAAACTTTGTCAACCTGTCTACCACCATGAAAATGTAATATTTCCCCTGTTCTCTAGGCAACCCTGTGATGAAATCCATGGATATACTTTCCCACTTGTGCTTTGGAATAGGTAGGGGCTGCAACAGTCCTGCAGGGTGCGTGTGCTGATCCTTGTTTTCTTGGCATGTAGTGCATTCTTTGACATGCTTCATCACATATTCCTTGAGGCCTTTCCATGAAAACCTCTCTCTCACCTGCCTGTATGTATTACTGATGCCCTTATGCCCTACTACTAGTGAGTTATGACATGCATGCAGGATCTTATCTTTGAGAACTGATCCAGGAACTAAAAAGATCCGGCCTTTGTAATAGATGAGGTCATTTATGACCCTGAATTTGTCATCCTATATTTTCCCATCCAACAGTTGACAAGCGAACTGATCCTTTGCATATTTCACTATCAAGTGTTCCTTCTAGTCGACTGACATACCGGACATCGCAAAAATGGATGGCCTTCTGGATAATGCATCGGCCACTACGTTGTTCTTCCCTTTGACAAATTCAATGTCAAAGTCATAGGCTTGTATTTTGCTTACCCATTTTTGCTATCTTTCATTCAAATCCTTCTGCTCCAATAGATATTTACGACTGTTAAGGTCTGATTTGACCACAAACCTTGCACCTACCAAATATTGCCTGAATTTCGCTAGTGCATGCATGATGGCCAACATTTCTTTGTCGTAAATGTTGTAAAGTAGTTCAGGACCCCTGAGTTTCCTTATTTCATAGGCAAGGGGGTGCCTATTCTGCATCAACACAACCCCTATACCTTCCCCCGAGGCATCACACTCCAAAGTGAAGGGTATGCCGAAATCAGGAAGAGCTAGAACTGAGCAGGTGCTCATGACCTCTTTCATTTTCTCCATCGTGACTTGGGCCTCATCATTCCATTTGAAGGACCCCTTTTTGGTCAGGTTAGTCAAGGGTGCCCATAGTTGAGAAAACCCTTTGACAAATTTCATGTAGTATGTGCATAGGCCCAGGAATCCCCTCAATGCTGTGAGTGTTTTCGGAGTAGGCCATTCCCCAATGGCTGTTATTTTCTCCTGGTGTACTTGTACCCCTTTTTCCCCTATGATGTGTCCCAAGTAAAGCACTTCTATCATTCTAAACTCACACTTGGATTCCTTGGCGTATAGTGACTATTCTTCCATGATTGATGGGATTTGGTCCACATGTCGAAGGTGTTCCTCCCAGGTCTTGCTGTAAATGAGAAAGTCATCAAGGAATACCAACAAGTTTTTCCTCAGCTGTTTTTTAAACACATGGTTCATGCAATACTGAAATGTGGCTAGGGCATAGGTTAACACAAAGGCCATCACCAAAAACTTGTAATGGCTGTAGTGACACCTAAAGGTTGTTTTTGAGATGTCCTCCTCCCTCATTTTGATTTGATGGTAGCTCGAGCGAAGATCAATTTTTGTGAAATATATAGCTCCATGCAGCTCATCCAACAACTCATCAATCTTGGGTATGGGGTACCTATTTTTGATCGTCTTTTTATTCAAATCCTAGAAGTTAATGCACATTCTCATCATTCCATCCTTCTTCTTCACCAAGACTACTGATGAAGCAAATGGGCTTGAACTCGGTCTGATGTGCCCCATGTCTAGAAGCTCCTTGATGGCATTCTCTATATCGTATTTATACTTCTTGGGATGCCTATAAGGTGTGGTGAGAACAGGATCAACCCCTACTTCTAGCTCAATGATGTGCTCAAACCCCCTGTCTGGTGGCACACCTGGAGGAATCGGCCCAAACACTTTCTGGTGCTTGTCAAGGATTCTTTTGATCTCTGGTGTGTAATGCACCTTTCCCTTCTCATCCACCCGTGTTGAGACCTTACATTCTGTTGTGTATACAATTTCTTCCCTTTTGAATATGGCTTCCATCCTCTTGGCCGTGACCACTCAGACAGAGTTACCTGTCATGCCTCTGAGAACAACCTTTCGTCCTCCTTCCTCTATAAAGGACATTTCCATGGTCTTGTAATTTGTGGTGATGGGTCCTAAAGTGCTGAGCCACTGCACCCCTAGGATGATGTTTTTATTGGGAAGACCCATAACATACACATCCTAAACTAACTCATGCCTTCCCAAGGTGAGTTTCATACCTGGTATGTATCTGTTACAGGGCATAGTACTACCTCCTGCTACCTCCACTTTGAATCCTTCAAACTCTACTGTAGGTATGTGCCTCCTCTTCAGTAATGCTGCATCAATGAAATTGTGGGAAGATCCTCCATCAATCATAACCGACACTCTCTGTCCTTGCAAGACCCCTCTCATCCTAAAGGTGTTGAACTTGGGTAACCTGCTAATAGATGCCAACGTAGCCTTCTCTCCAGCCGCACAATCTAGTTCTGGAACCTCCTCTTTTGTTGCTTCTAATGTTTCGGCCTACATGTTTTGTATCTGACCATACTAATCCTCTTCTTTGTAATCTAAAGTGACCTCAATGTAATGTACCTGTCCTCATCCCATGCACTTATGTGAGGAATTCCATGGCTCCTTACATGTGAAGCAGAGTTGCTTCCTTCTCAGTTCCCTCCTGGTGTTGTCATCTATTATGCCACGACCCCTGTCATAACCCTTAGGGTCATGTCCTCCCTGGTTTATTGGAGGCCTTTGATCTCTTCCACCATTGTTAATAGGTGGTCTGGGTATGAATTTTGGTTTAGTAGCTGGACCCAGATTCGTTGTCTTCCAAATGGATTCTTGTAGGCTGGTAGGCTTGAAGGCCTTAACCCAACCATTCAAGGGTTCCATCAATCCTTCTGTAAAGAGCATCGTGAGCCTAGTTGGGGACATATCTTGCACCATCACTACCAACCTCTGGAAATCATCAATGTATGCCTCAGCCATACATGTTTGCTTGAGTTGGGTGAGCTCCCGGAAATGTAACTCACAATCTCCTAGATCAAATCTATCAATCAACCTCTGAGTGAATTCTGTATAGGATACAATTTGGTTGCGTCCAAGTGTGGTGAGCCCATGGTACCACCAGTTGTGGGCCTTTCCATCCAAGTACATGGTGGAAAACTTGATGGCCTCCATCTCTCTCATGGGGTTAAGCTGCAGGTAAGTATCCAGCTTCTGCATCCATGCTTATGCTGTCATCTTAGCCGTACCATCAAAGTATGGAATCTCTATCTTCCCTCCCCTTCGGTCAAACTCAAAGCTACCCCTATGGTTCGTCCTAGGCTGGTTTCTGAACCTGAGTTGACAATACTGGTCTAGGGACATCTGTCTTTTAACTTTCATATCCAGGCTATAGTATTCCCTGGTACTCCTAGCTAATTGTTCCACAAAATATTCAACCTGATCTTATTTCCCTTGCTCATCAGTGAATGTGGGTATGTATGGTCAAGGGTTAGCTCTGCTATCTGAGTGTCGGCCTAGCTGTTCATCTATGAACACTAGCATGTATGGCCTATGATCGGCCCTGCTACCCATCTGTCCATGGAATGTGCCACCTCCCAGACTTCCTTCAGATTCCGGTGCTTTCTCCAGGTTATATCTGGCTTCCTCATGGGTTCCACCGGAACCCCCAACCTCCTTAATCCCATACGTATCAGGATCCTTGCCTTGATAGGTCACTTGCATCAAAAGGTTCGTTATCCTAGTTTGGTTCTCGTTCATTTTTTGTAGATTCTCATCAACTTTCTTCAAGGTTTCAGATATTTCGGCATGTCCCTTTCTGTTGGTTTCCTGATACTCGTCCAACTGTTGGACCAATGTGCTTTCTGTGTGGTTCATGTTTTGTTGGAACTTACCAAATTTGGATACTAATAGAGCCAAGCCCTAAGGCTCATGGTCATCCCCTGACCCTTCCATTTCTACCTCTGTTTTACTGTTGTTTTTCTTCCTCCAACCCATAACAGTTCCACTGTACCTCTGCATACACTGATCTCTCCACAGGCTTGGAGGATCGATGCTTTGATACCATTTTCATGATCCCAAGCCAAATTCTTTCTTGAAATCACTAACTACTACTAATCTATACAAGATTCATCAACACATGGACATCACAATATATTCAAGATGTAGAAGCACAAGGAGATATTTGGCCTTTTTATTATGAGCAATGTAAGATCAATACAATAGATGGCCGATCTGGCATAAACCTCAGATGGTCGTACAAGCAATAGATATGAGTTGCTACAAAATGCTCCCAACAATACAAAATAAGCTTCCAAAGGCTGGATATACAATGAATACTGAATCAAGAAGATCTGAGGCATACTAATGCTCAACCTCCAAGCTGGAAAGTGCCACGTCCTGATAGAATGTTGAAGCCCTCAATAATTTTTCCCTGCTACCAAAAGTTTCCAATCATCCCGAGAAATATGCCAAATAATAGATCAGGCAACTGTAAGAACAACCCAGATGTCCAAATTCCCAAATCCACTCTCAAACACCATAGATCTAAATTCCTCCCTAAATGGTGAGCCCCACTAGATGACTGAAACCCTACCTGGTTCATCCCTGATGAAGGAGGCCTCCAAATGCTCTGAAACTCTCCAAGAATATAGATCGGGCTATGAGAATCCCATGGGAGAAGTTTCGGACTCAGATCTCAAGTAGATCTCCCTAGATCTGAGTTTTACTGAATCACAAGACATCCCTTATGGCATCCAAGACATCCCAATCTGCAGACAAATTTAGAATGATGATAAGCCTCCAGAAAATCCCTCAAACTGATGGTCCTTCCCCTACAAACAAAACCCAACTGTCGGAATGGCCCGAGGCCCTCAGGATAAGCTGGATCGAACCTCTCTCTAGATGATGGTGCACCCTTGCTGGAAACACAAGAACAGTACGACCTGCTACCTTCTGAAGCGCTAGATGGAGATGGGCTGAGACTAGAATGGTGCGAGGAGTCTTTCATCCTCGAGACCAAGCTATGGAACAAGGTGAGTGGATATTTCACCACTGAGTTTCTCATAAGGGTTTGTATAGAAAACCCCCAAACTGAATGCTCAAGAGCAATAACAAATGCTAATCCAAACCAGAATGAGCAATAGGTGCACCCCAACATCTTACTTATACTTTTCCTTCTAATTCTCTGTTGAGTTAGGTTAACTCCCATGGTTAATCTTCTATTCTTCTGTTGAGTTATCTTTTACTCCTTTATCCTTTTCCTTTTTTAAGTCAACTTAAAAATATAACTTTTAACTTCTTCACTTTTCCCCCCCTCAGTGTGAGACTATGACCTTGTGGGGGTGCCCAGGCCACTGAGTCTCCTCATCACCTCTCTAAGAGGTGGGGGACATTACAGTCATGGAGGCTCTGCATTGACTACCTTCAAATGAACAAGGCCACATTCAAGAATCAACATCCGTTGTCGAGGATTGATGATCTGTTCGATCAGATGAAGGGTCTGACGATGTTATCAAAGATTGATTTGCGATCAAGGTACCATGAGTTATGGATTAAGTAAGACGATGTCCCTAAGAATTCCTTTAAGACAAGGTTTGGACATTACGAGTTTATTGTTTTACTGTTGGGACTGACAAATTCCCCAGGGGTATTTATGAGTTTGATGAACGGGGTGTTCCGTGAGTACTTGGACAAGTTCGTCCAGTTATTTATTGATGATATTTTGATTTACACTCAGACGATGGAGGAGCATGACGAGCACTTGCGGTTGGTACTACAGTGTCTGTGAGAGAACAAAATCTATGGGAATTTGTCCAAATTCTCATTTTATCAATCGAATATTCACTACTTAGGGCATGTCATATCTGACAAAGGCATCGTCATGGATCTAGCCAAGGTCAAGGCTATTATGGAATGGCCTGCGCCAATGAATGTCTCAGAAGTGTGTAGCTTCATGGGTTTAGCAAGATACTAGCTACGGTTCATCAAGGGATTTTCAAAGATAACAAATCCAATCACAGAATTGCAGAAGAAAACAAGAAGTTTGTTTGTATCAAGAAATGCGTGGAATATTTCGGAGGCTCAAGGAGTTGTTGACAACAACACCGATACTAAAGGTCCCTAACATGGACGCAGACTTCTTGGTATGCACTGACACATCCAATGAAGGTTTAGGCAGAGTCTTGATGCAAAATGGATGAGTGATCGCTTACATCTCGAGGAAACTAATAAGGCATGAGGAGAACCACATGACACACGATTTGGAGTTGTTAGCCATCGTATATTCCTTGACGGTTTGGAGACACTACATTGTTGGACAAAAATTTGAACTAAAGACTGACCACTGTGGACTACAATGCATCTTTATGCAAAGTGACCTGAACGCGCGACAATGGCGTTGGTTGGAATTGCTTAGCGAGTATGACTTCGAGATTACTTACATAAAAGGAACAGTGGACCAAGTGGAATATGCATTGATTCAGAGACCATGCATCTTTTCGATGTTGCCTCTTCAGACGGATGTATGTGAAAAGATTCTAACTTTATAGTGTGACGATGACTCGTATAAAGAGGTCGAGGCTTTTATCAGACAAAACACAATGATGGTAGCTAGATTTGAAGGATTTTCGTTTGATAGCTATGGTTTATTGAGGTTTAAAAATCAGATATACGTACCGCCAAATGATGAGTTGAGGATGTTGATCCTAAGTGAGGTTCACAGAGTCGTCTACATGGCTCACCTGAGAGTCACAAAGATGAGGGAGGACCTTAAACCCTTATTCTTCTAGAAGCGATTGAAGGTAGACATAGTCAACTATGTGGCTAGATGTCTAGAATGTCAGCAGGTAAAGGCTGAACATAGACACCCAGAAGGATTACTACAACCACACGCTATTACGGAATCAAATTAGAGGTTATTTCGATGGATTTTATTGTTGGATTTCCACTGACGACAAGGAGACATGACTCAATTTTCATAGTAGTAGACACTCTGACGAAGAGTACTCACTTTATTCCTATGCATATGACGTATCAGGCACCTGACATAGCTAGAGTTTTCATCGGTGAGATTCTAAGGCTGCATGGCGTGCCTAAGAGGATTATATCTGATCGAGGATCGGTGTTTACTAGATGATTTTGGATGAGTTTCCAAGAGGCCTTGGGAACCCAACTTAACTTTAGTACGACATATCACCAGGAGACTGACGGGAAGACTGAACGAATGAACCAAACCTTGAAGGAAATATTGCGCATGTACATGATGGACCAGCAAAAGCATTGGGATGAATGCTTGCCATTGGTGGAATTTGCTTATAACAATAGTAACCAGAGCACCATTAATATGGTGCCCTTCGAGATTCTTTTCGGGCGACTATGTTAGACGCCTTTGAGTTGACATTGACTTGAGGATATGGTCCTGGTGTGGCTGAAAGCGATCCAAGAAATGGTAGTTTAAATGAAAGCTATAAGACAAAGCATCCAGGAAGCGTAGGATCGACATAAGACTTATATCAATGCACGTCATGTCAACCATAGTTACGATGTGGCGATCGAGTATTCTTGCGGTTGAAACCGCATAAGAGTTCGATCCATTTGGAAAAAGGGGCTAAACTATCTCCTAGGTTCGTGGTAACTTACAAGATTGTGGAAAGGAGAGGCCCGTGGCATATTGAGTAGCCTTGCCTAATTCCTTGAGGTGTATGCACGATGTATTTCATGTCTCTATTTGAGACATTTTGTTTAGTGATCCTACACATGTTTTGACTTGAGCACCTGGCAGGTGTCGGATGAGGGGGCGCTCAAGGTTGAGCTGATCTGCATCTTGGATTACCACATTCAACAACTATGACATTGAACGGTAGAGCAGGTCAAGGTCTAGTGGGATAGTTATAGTCTACACTCGACAACCTGGGAGGACGCATATGATATGCTCCAACAATTGCCATTTTTGTTTGATAGATAGGCTTATGATACTGTGATACACTTTATTTCAACATTTATACTGTGAAACTTCGGGACGAAGTTTAGACCAAGAGGGGGTGTATGTAACATCCCTCTCTTGCGCACTAAGAAAACTTATTCTCTGGGGACACTTGCTCACAAGTGATCCAGATTATTATGCTATTAAAACATTTGATTTTGATTATGAGGCGTTATGGGTTGATGACATGTTGTTTTACTGCATTGACATAGACATGTGCTATTGACTTGGTTTTACTGAGTGTGCAAGATTTTGGGTGATATGAGCA
>ML802149.1:184443-211024 GCA_009831015.1 Picea engelmannii | reverse complement strand
TCCCTTTGACTCGTGGCTGAGTTAAAAAGATATACATATTTGGGCCCCAATCATGCCCAAAATCATCAACTAGAACAATTGTTTGAAATCTTTTTTATTTTGTGATTTTTCTATGCAAATATGGCTTTACATATTTCTTGACTAGATGGTAAGACTTATGTAAATTTTGTTGAACTTATGTTTATACTGAGAGGGGAGGGGTGAATCAATACAATATATTTTTCCCTTTAAATGAGCATTCATCAATCATTTATTAACTTTAAAACAATAAATGCATGTAAACTCAAATCACTGTACACATAGTTTAATTTGGAAACCCTTGTGGGAGAAAACCACAAAAACTTATCTTTATAAATGTTTGTAGCCATCAACCTATTGTTACAAAGCTTGTAGACACCAACCTACTAAAGACACCAATCTCTTCAGTTGAGCAGCAATTCAACAAGATATTGTGTAGGAGACAACCTACTGGAGACACCAATCTCCTCATATGAGCACCAACTCAACAAGATATTGTGTAGGCACCAACCTACTAGAGACACCAATATCCCCAACTGAGCCATAACTCTGCAATATATTGTGTAGGAAACAACCTACTCGAGATACTAATATCGTAAGTTGAGCGCCAACTCAGTCAGACTTGTATAGGTACTAATCCAAGATCTTCATACAGATAGTACTTTTGACTTCACCTTCATGATTCATAGTTCATGCACTTCACAACATTATCATATCGCTAACTTTCATGCTCCAATGTCTCTCCTTGCTTCATACCCTAGACATAGCTTCAAACACTAATCATATTTAGCCTTCATGCCCTAGTGAACCTAATAAAATCATTCCCAGAATATAATTCTAGACTTCAACATCACAACTTCAAAACAATGCACTTTGCAGTATCATAAAGCTTAGTCTTTCATAGTGCACCCTTAAAACTCCAACAAAACCCCTCTTGTGCACCTTTAGAATCAAACAATACTCTCCAGCGCCTCTTGTGCACCTTAGATCTCTTCTATGCACTTGTACTCTCTATTCTTTCTTGGATACTATTCAAATGTGCACATATATCCTATATTTATAGTGTTTTTGTGTTCACTTATAGGGATGACTTGTTAAATTGGATGGGTCGACCTATAAAATTGGTTGGGCCAACCTATGATTTCTAGCTAGGTTGACCTAACATAATAGTTCATATCTCCTAATTCTTATGGAGTTAGAGGGAGTTCCATATACAGTTGGAAAGGTATCAAAATAAAATTTTCAACCATATATCCTATGATCCCATTTGATCTATATATTCGAATTAAAAAGGCCTTCAAATATAGGGTATCCAAATTGAGCATAAAAAATTCAAAAACAATATTTCCAACAATATGCATCTTGCAATATTTATCTTGGACATCTGTAGTCTCCCCTTGTCTTTGATATCAATGAAAATAATATTTCCAACATTCTCCCCCTTTGTCCTGGAACAACTACACAAACAAAAATTAACACTCTGAATACTTTTAAAAGGAAACTTAATCAAGCTTAAAAGAATTACCAGGCAGGGTAACACACTCTATTATAAGTTCATGTATGGTGAGAGATGGAGGTCTTGATTGTGCCTATGTTTGCAAGGTGTAATCTAATCAATTCTGGAAAAGAAAGCTAAGTGTAGTGGAGTGCTCCATTACAGGCTCATGTATGGTGAAAGATGGAGATCCAACTTGTCCTTAGATTTGCAGAATGAAAACAAACACTACAACATTTAGTCTAGACAAAACACTACAGAATTTAAATAGAATTATTATTCTCACATACTCACACAAAGATGTAAAATAATTACTTAGAATTTGTTACACTTGGAGATCTCACACTACACACACAACTCTCACTTACGCAAAATCACCACACGTCCATGTGACCTGGTATTAAATGTATCACTAAAACATGACATGGATGAAATTAGATGTTGTAATCAAACATAAAATTATTTTTTCCACACACACAGAAAATCTGAATCATATTCACAATTAATTACAAAGAGACTTACTTTGAAAGATGTTGGTATACTCCGATATCGTCTAGTCTCTTTTCTGACGCAAATTTGTCCATCTCATGTATTGGTCATCATAGTTTCTAACATGATAGAACTCCTCCTTTAGGGAATCTACAAAGTCCACCCAAGTGGGTTCTCTCCCAAATAGTGTAGATTCATCTACGATGTACCTCTCCCAGTAACCTTCCCACCAATATCTAACATGCAGAAGGGCGTTAAGGAGTGGGAAGGTGATCTTTTCACTGTCGGAAATTTTTTGGACATAGTAATAACCTTCTAGTAGATTCAACCATTTTTCTAGAGCATCTGCATCTATCTGGCCTTCAAATAATGGGATATCAAAATTGACTTGTACCTTGAAGGGTGTCGCACTTGCGAAATGGATTCTTGTCGAAGATACCTCAGTCACCACCATTGGTAGTCTTTGAAGGAGCTAAGAAAATGTGTCCATCATATCATTCCTCTGTCGCACGAGGGCTTCCTCGAGCAACGTATTGAAAGGATCTCATGCTTTGTCATCTCTATTTTCTTCCTCCATGGGAGGTCACTTGGGTTGGAGAGAGAAATTGCACTCAAGTGAAACTAGATCGAGACCCAACTCTCTATACTCTGACCTCATCGAGAACCTACTCTGGGAAAAGACAAGGAACAACCTTCTCTGATACCACTGATCTAGATTGTTTTGAGAACGACATGAAGACAAAAATATAACCGATATATATAACAAGAAAATATACAGAGATAATGTGGAGAACATAGAAATATAGTGAAAACCAACTTCTATTAATGAACAAGAGAGAAAAACAGTGTAGAACAAACACTGTAGATATTGACTACGCTTCATTTGCAACAAGCTTTACATCACACTCCATTGCATGCTTAAAGGGCCTCCTTCACCTCAAGTATATATGAGAGAGTGAGAGGAGAACAATTCCCATGATGCATGTGGGATAAATTGGACTAATTTTATAAAATTCCATAGGCATGTAAAACACTAGGAATTCCTCGGTAGTCACCCATCCCAGTACTACACTAGCATGAGCGCGCTTAACTGCGAAGTTCTAATGGGATTTGGTGCATTAACACTATGTTGTAGGCATGCACATAACACCACTAGGAAATCATTACATGATGTATGTAATTAACAAATGAAGATGACATTACATTCCATTCCCCATCAAAAGGGTCAATATCATGGTTTATCAAAACCACATGCTCAAAATGGTGATTCAGTGGAAAAGGTGGATGGCCACTGACATCCATCTGGATCACCTTCACTTTCCATGCCTCCACTTGTCATGCCTTCACTTTCCTTCACTTTTCTTTCCTTTCCTTCACTTTCCATGCCTTCACTTTCCATCCCTTCACTTGCCTTCACTTACTATGGTATTCTTGTATTTCCATGCCTTTCCTTTCCTTTCCTTCACTTTCATTGACTTGCCTTCACTTGCCATGCCTTGCCTTCACTGTCCATGCCTTCACTTTCCTTTCCTTCACTTGCCATGCTTTCACTTGCCTTTTCTTTCCTTCACTTGCCTTGCTTTGCCTTCACTTTCCATGTCTTCACTTTCCTTGCCTTCAAGAACTATTAAATGATCCAAACAAAGATTGTATGCAAAAATTGAGCCCACCTCGAGCCCACAAACTGTTTGCCTCATTATCTTTATGCCAATGAGAGTAGTCGACATCTCTTTCTCTTTCTCTTTCTTAGGTATTCTTCCTGTTAGCACCATGTTTTTTTGTAGTTAAAGTCATAGGTTTGTCCAATTTTTGTTTTAGAGCCATGTCTTGGTTTTTGTAAAAAACAAATCTTTCCTGAATACGTCGTAGTTGTTGTGTCAAAGTTTATGAGGTCAGTGACAAAATTAAGGAATGATTTGAAAAAAATCGAGTAAGGAGTTTGGATAAAAATCGGTAAAAGGGTGTAAAGATCGTCATGTTTGAAATGTAAGAGTTTAGTTTCCTAAGTCTCGAGTCATGTCAAAAAAGTGGAATTTAGGTACCAAGGTCGACTCAAGTGGTTAGGATAAAGGTCATGTCAAAATATATTATGGGGCATCATTACCTAATCATGAAGTCATAAAAGTGAACAATCATAGCACTTCATATCATTTGTACTATTACACACTTCAAAGGAGTACCCGTTGCATGAGTTCACTACGCAAATCTTTAACCTGCTTTCAAACTTCTCGTCGCTATGGATTTACCATCCTTTTCCATGATTCCATTCCTTATCCGTTTAAGCATAAATATTGGTCACACTTCATGCTTCTCCATCACTTTCAAAATTTGTGCACCGTCCATAGTTTTTCCAGGAAGTTCTGAAGCATTTCGCTACGTAAATGTTATTTGTTGTCAGTCATTACGTAAGTCTGCTACTTTGATTTTGCTGCATATCCTCCATTGCTTTTAGCCATTGTTCAATATTTTTCCTTTGAGCTCGTTGCAAATTAGATTTTGGAATGATTTGTTTCTTCTCATATTCAGTAGTCTTTCTTCTGAACTATCTACTGTTGTGTTGATATTTTCGCTGCACCAAGTTTCCTATTGTTGTTTCCTGCAGGATCGAGTTTTTCGCTGCACCGAAATTTTCCGTCGCACTTTACTGTCGCGTCGAGTTTTTCATTACGCCGAATTTTCTGCTACTGATTTGTTTGTCGCGCAAAGATTCATGTTGCTACCTTTACTTGTACATTGTGCAAAGTTCACTATTATTATTCACTGCACAGAGAGGCTATTACAATTTATTTTTGTGCACCTGAAATTGACATATACCAACACCATGGAAACTTTCCAAATCAAAAGAAATAATGAAAGAAGCGGCAGGGTTGTGAGGTTTGAACCTCGAGATTTAAAGTTAATAAATGCAGACCCGATGATCAAGGTGTCTTTCGAATAATCTGGATGCATGTGTTTCCATGAAAGGATTCAAGGATATAATGCACAACTAACTAAGCAATTCGCTCTAAATTTGACTAGTGTCAGTGCAACTATTGTTCGGATCACTTTCCAAGTGATAGAGGAAACTATGTCAGTTGCGACGGAGATCCCTCTCGAGGGAAAAAAATGGTTTAAAGGTATGCCTTTAGACACTTCATCTTATATGGATGTCATCAACCCTGAATATCGAAATCGGAAAATTGGAGCCGACATTCCTAGTGAGTATCTCCTGGAACCTTTTGAGAAAATTTTAAAGATAATCAGGAAATACTTCACCTGTGAGGGAAGATTTGACAAGGTGCATCCATATCACATCATTTTATTGATGCATTTCACAGGGAGAAGTCCCTTAAACTTACCTTTCTTCTTGTTTTGAAGCCTGGGTAAGATGGCAGACAATGTCCAAGCCAAAGATGACTAGCCAGAGAACAACTTATTCCATTTTTCATTAATTAATATGTTGGTGGTTGAAGATCTGGGAAATTTGAACAAGGACTAGAATTCCTTTCTGATTTCGGCAAACATTCCTAGAGACCCTAAAGGAGACATTCCTTTATTTGATGAGAAATCAACACTTCATAATTTAGAGGCGAGAAGAGGAGATGTTACTAAAAGAAGAAAAGGAAAATAAATGGAAGACTAATCACTCAATCGACCAACATCCCAGAAAAGAAGCAAGTTAAGATTTACTGATGCAACTGAGGAGATACAAGCTCCTAGTAAACCATGCACCAGGTCCTCTGCTAGGAGATTTCCCATACCCACAATTCAGCTAGAGCTTGTTGAATGTGAAAACTAGGGAATTGATGAAAAGAAAGTGGAGTTAGGTGAGGAATATGCAAATGCTAAGGAGGTGAAACAACAACTAAAGAAAGCTCAACACATCATAGCCCAATTCTATCAAGAAAACAGATAATTGAGAAGGAATCTAGTAGAAACAATTATTGAAACACCAACATCACAGAATCAAGCAGGTCATAGATATCCTACCTCACTAACAGGAGGAGAAAATAATATAAATTGGCTGAAAAAGAAGCTTAGAGAGGCTCAAGATGTGATCATTGAGCTCAGGGAGGAAAAAAGGACATCAGAGGAAAGAATCAAGGAACATTTCAAGGAATGCAAAACAACTATCAACGATGCATGTGCAACTCTCTCCAACGCTCAATCAAAATTGAAAATAAATGTGGCTTTGTTGAGACAGATGAAGAATTTGAAAAGACAAATCTTGTCATTGAAAAGGAAAAACAAGGCCTTACAACTGCAAGTGAGTTTGGAAAAGGAAGCTATGGACAAATTGGATGATTCCATTCTCTGCAGCCCACTGGATTTGCATGCACAACTTCTGCATGAAGATCTGGCGCACGAAATCACTGCGTAGATTTCGTAGCAGAAACCAGAATTTACTGTGCAGCAGTGACAATTTTTTCCAACAATACACATGATGATTCATCACAACCGTATGATTGTTATTTGCTTAAATAATTTATGATTGTAAATAACATCATGGATAGTTTATGATTTCGAGATCGGCTTTCCTATTTTTGGTAATTTTTGTAAAGGTTGTTGTTCTCTTTGAAAAAAACCAGATCAATAACTCTAGGAGATAGTAGTTTGACTCCTAGCAGCTTAGTGTAGCTTTAATTTCTATATATAGGGACTATTTTTTATGTAAAAATGGGGACACGTGGGAAAAGTATAGATTTTTTTATCCTCTATGTAATTTCCTGAATCTAAAGAATTACAAATGCAGAAGTATTGAGTTTCTTAAGAAATCGATTATAATGGTGATGCTCTGAAGCTTGTACATTTACTTGTATGCATTTCCTGTGTATTCATATTCATTTTCACTTTTATTCTTTCTAAAATTTGTAAATTTTAAAGTCCAGAATTCATCTAAGTGGTGCTCTAGACTAAACCGATTTAAATTCTGTCAATCTTCCCAGCTAAGATTAGAATTCATCCGTTGTGGTGCTATGATTCTGTTGTATGTTTCCTTTCTTCTTTCTCCCTACATGATCAAATTAAATATTGAAGTTTGTCACCTTGTTTATCCTTTGTTTCTCTGAAGAGTTTCTATCTACTGAACATTGCTTCTTTGTTTTCAAGGGTTGACTCTATATCCCTAGAAGCACTATCTTTTGTCTGCAGACCTCTAAAATTACTTTAAATTTTAAAATCTAGCCATGTTTTCAAAGAAACATGTCTATAAAATATCAAGTCTGAGAGAGAGCCCTCTCTAGATTGGAAAGGCTAGTTTCCAATCTTAAAGTTGGTTTGTACGTTACCTTTGTAGATTTTTTTTCAGCCCAACAATTTACTGAGCGTTAACATTTTGGCGTCGTTGCTAGGGACGAAATTGAAAATTTTCCCTGGGAAGAACGACTAAAAGCCTAGATTTGATTTCTGAGGGTAACAATGAATTAGACACCTTTTTGGCTGAATTTTTATTACCCTAGCAACTTCATTTAAAAAGATCAGTAGCATAGTTTTGTGTTTTAAGAAAATAAGAAATCCTGGCTCCTAAGAAAATTTACACTAGAAGGAACCTTGATCTAGAACCTATAGCATCTATGTCTGATACTGAGAAACTCTTGCACAAAAGAAAAGAAAAGATAGTTCAATCATTTGTTGTCCTAGACATAAATCTATATTTACCCAAAAACGGTTTAAAAAGTATTGATGACCTTGACTTTGATTTAAAATTTGAGCAAACCTTGTTCAAATCTAGATTAGAATACAAGTTAAATGAAATTATCTTTGATGAGAAGAAATTTCAGTCTTTGATTCCCACTATCCCCATTCGGACTATTCCTATTCAGATTTTCCCTGCTCAGACTGTCTAGATAGCTCAAAATCATCCTAGAATCATGGCAGCCAGATTTGCTCCTCTTGCCTTGCCTTCCCAATTGCATGATTTACCCAAAAATTATAATCAGAGAATCATATCATTCGATGCCGAAGAAAATGCATCATATCAAAGACACTTGGATTGGTTCAATGATTTTGTTGATCTAGAGGAAGTAGATCATGAGGATGAAAAACTCAATTTGTTCACACAAAGTCTTTCAGGAGAAGTCAGAAAATGGTTTAAATCTCTTCCTGCAACGAGCATCCTTAATTTTGCAGATTTTGAAACACTTTTTCTTCCAAGGTGGGGTGACAAAAAGAATATTCTTCAGTTGCTAACTTAGTACAATAATATAAAAAGATCACCAAATGAAACAGTACAAGAGTTTTCAACCAGATTTATGAAATTCTATAATTCAATTCCTACAGAAGTTAAACCTCCTCCTGGAGCCGCTCAACTTCGATATGTTGATTCTTTTGACAGTGACTTTGCCTTGTTGTTAAGAGAAAGAATATCTAACACATTAGATGATATGATGAGCAATGCAATTGAAGTAGAGGTAAATTTGATGGCATCAGGGAATATCAAACAGAGAAGCACAACCCTCAACTTCTCAATCATCAGATAAGAAATTTGATTTGATGATGAATACTATGGAAAGATTCATGGAAAGAATGTCCTTGGAAAATAAGCTTTCCACCAGGGATCAAACTGATTTTTAGCCCAGAAATCAAAATTTCAGAAGAGCTCAAGTTCCTCAGATCAGGCAAAGAGATCAGAGAAATCAAGGTGATCAACAAATAAAACCTCATTTCCAAAACAACTATGCAAATGAATATTTTGATCCAACAATTGAAGACAATATGCATTGTTGCGACGATACAGAAAAAATGTGTTCTTAACAAAAGAATAACATGATCAATTTATGGATGAAAATGACAAGTTTATGCAGGATAATGATGATATGTTGTCATCAGAAACAAAAGAGTTTAGGAATGGATACCACAATGCTATTATGCAGCTTCAGAAATAGTATAATCTCAGGAGTAAAAAAGTGTCTATAAATCTTCCAAAGGCAAATCCTACAAGGGAACTTCAGATTAATACACCTTCTTCAAGCCAATCAAAGAAAGATAATTCAACAAAGGATGTAATGGAGAAAGGAAAATCCACAGAATAACCCCCAAATAAAATAAATGAGGTAAGAAAGGAAGCAGTCGTCAAAGAGGTAGAAAAGGCTCTATCTCCTTTTAATTTTGAAAGTGAAATGGCTAAAATCAAAATTTTGGTTCCATTTAATGAGTTGATTAAGAATGGAGAATATATAAATCAGATCATTAAAATGATAAAAATGGAAGAATCACTTGACACCTTGAATGTACAAGATGATCACCCTTCTATCTTGTCTGGCCCACATGTGGAGGAGAGTGGCGATGTTGATGATGTTCCTCATTTCTATGTTAGTCTTAAAATTCATGACATGACCTTACATAATGCCATGTTAAATTCAGGAGCATCACATAATCTGATGCCCAAGGTCATCATGGATGATTTCGGACTAGATATTACAAGGCCTTATAAGGATCTCTTCTCTTTTGACTCAAGGAAGGTGAAATGCTTCGGTTTAATCAAATATCGGGTTGTATCATTGTCTCAAATTCCATCAAAAACTCTGATCATGGATGTAGTGGTTTTAGACGTCCCTCATAAATTTGGCATGTTGTTATCTAGATCTTGGGTTGCAAAGTTAAAGTGAACTTTGCAAATGGATATTTAATATGCTACTATCCCTGTTTTTGGCCAAGAAAGGAGGTTGTATAGAGAAGTACTTCTCAAGTACACGGTGAGTAGAAAAACTCAACCAAATAATCATCCCACTTACTCTGTTGATACTGAGGTTGGTTCCTCTATTTTCTATAATGACTTGAGTTTTTAAGAGGGGAAGCCAATGACTGTCATAGCTATTAAATCCAAAACTGATCATCAAACAAAGGAAATTACAAATCAACAAAACAATGCAGAAGATGGAATGTGGAATATGAGCTTTGATGGAGATACTAACAGAGAAGGAGAAGGAGTTGGTGTGTGGATTAACCCTCCCAAGATAGGTACAAAACTATGTTCTTACAATATTTATTTTGATTGTACAAATAATATGGCCAAATATGAGGCGTTGATTTTGGGATTGAGGACTTTAAAAGAATTGGGTTCTGAGAGGATAGATGTACATGGATATTCTGAGCTTCTTATCAACCAGGTCAAGGGTATATATCATTCCAAGCATTCTATATTGATATAATATCGGAATTTAGTTCTTGATCTTCTTGAAGATTTTTCATAATACAATTTATCAATGATTCCTAGGGGGGAAAATCAAATTGCAGATGCTTTGGCTACTTCAGCTCCGGTTTTCAAAAATCCATTTTTTCCTAATAAAAGGTATGAAATTGAAGTCAAACATAGGCCAACAGTACCTAATAACATTAAATATTGGAAAATATTTGAAGATGACAAACAGGTAGAAAGATTCCTTCATATGAGTGTTGTTGTGAAGAGAATGAGGATGCAACTGTGTTCAACAATGATGACCTTTTTCAGAACCAGATTGCTGGAAGAGATATAGTGCAGCTCAAAAATAGCATTATTCCCAAAGGCTTGGTCCCATTGGAATTTTTTTTTGACAACAATGATGTAGCCATAAATCCTAAAATCACTGCAAATGATGAGGATATAGAAAATTGCAACATTGAGACTCAGGAGGATCCCAAGATCATAAAACTTTCAAAAACACTCAGTCCATAAATTAAAAAGAGGTATATCAGTCTTATGAAGGATTTCCCTGATGTCTTTACATGGAGTTATGAAGATTTAAAGGTCTATGATACTAAGGTAATTCAACATGTAATTCCCATCAAGGATGATCATAAACCCTTCAAGAAAAATTTGAGAAGAATAAAACCTTTCTTGTTTCCATTGATTGAAAAGGAGGTAAGGAAACAATTTGATGCCAAAATTATTGTGTCCTTAATATTTTCCAAATGGGTGGCTAACCTAGTGTCTGTCGAGAAGAAAAGCAGTGAGATAAGATTGTGTGTATATTTTCGAAATCTAAATAGGGTGTCTCTCAAAGACAATTATCCACTTCCTAAGATGGATTACATCCTGCACAAGGTGGTGGGATCTCAGAAGATATCAATGCTTGGTAGAGTTTTTGGTTACAACCAGATTATGGTGCATTTAGATGACCAAGAAAATACATATTTTACAACACCTTGGGGCACTTTCATGTATGCAAAAATGTCTTTTGGGCTTATGAATGTTGGAGCGACTTTCCAAAGGGCCATGGACATAGCATTTTCCGATGAAAAGGATAATTTTATTGTTATTTAATTAGTTGATATCACTGTATTTTCAGACTCCGATGATCAACATCTCAAACATCTAAGAAGGGTTTTCCACAAATATAGAAAGTTTGACATCTCATTGAATCCGAAAATTCAATCTTTGGAATGCAAGAAGGAAAATTTATTGGAAACATAATTTCAAAGGAATGGATTAAAATAGATCCCAACAGAGTGGAAGCAATTTTGAATATTGACACTCCCAGGAGCAAGAAATAGGTACAGTCTTTCCTAGGAAAAGTGAATTTTTTGAGAAGGTTTATTCATAACTTGGCTGAGATCATAAAGTATATCAAAAATATGCTTGGGAAAGGAAATGAAATAAAATGGAATCCTGAAGCTAGGAATTCTTTTGAATATATTAAAGTGGCACTGACCAAAGCTCCAGTGTTAGCCATCCCAGATTTTACAAAAGATTTTATGTTGTTTTCTTTTGCTTCAGAACACACCCTTATTGGTGTTTTGTTGCAAAAATATGATCAGAACTTTGAAAGTCCTATAGATTATTATAGCAGGACATTGGGCTACATCATTGATCATAATGGCGTACATGTGGATCCAGCCAAGATCCAAGTCATCCGTGACTGGCCAGACCCAACCACACTCATTGAGCTTTAGAGATTCTTGGTTCGTGCCAATTTCTACCGTAGGTTCATGTTAGGATTCTCCCATATTGCATGGGCCCTCAGCCAAATAAACAGGGGTGGTGGTAAGGAGAAATTTGTGTGGGGTCGGTCCCAACAACAACCATTCAATGATTTGAAGAAGCGCTTGTGCTTAGCCCCAATACTTTCACTACCATACCTGCAGCTTTCATTTGAGATCGAGACAGATGCTTCAGACTGTGCTATGGGTGCCATTCTCACTCATCACAACCACCCCGTGGCCTATCATGGTGAGACACTATCAGATACTGTCTGTTAATACCCTACTTACGACAAATAAATGTACTCCATTGTGTAAGCCTGTCGCCAATGGAGACATTACATTATTGGGAAGGAGACAGTCATCCACACTGATCATAAGTCACTTCTTTTCATGCAGACACAGGTAAAATTGCAGAATGACTGCCATCAAAATTGTTCCACATACTTGCAGCAATTCCACCTAAACATCAAGTATAAAACAAGAAGCACCAATCGCGTCGTTGATTGCCTCAGTAGACTGCGAGTCACGACACTCACCACAGTGCTAGAATCTTGTGGCCATGAGACCTCTTGATGGCCCCAACTCTATGAGATAGACCCTGACTTTGCCACCACCTACCAAATGTTGGGTTCAAACGTAGTTGTCGATAATTTCCATCTCCAGAATGGGTTGTTGTGTCGTCTGGGCCATATCTGTGTTCCAACAAGCGAGCGAGAGAAGATGATTTGGGAAGCCCACTATAGTCGGGTGGCAGGACACTTTGGTGTTCAAAAGACAGTGGAAATTCTATAGAAACATTTCTACTGGTCGAAACTTCGACAAGAGGTCAGCAAGTATATCAGGTCCTGCACTATCTGTGCTATTCCCAAACCAACCACTAAGAAACAGGGCCTGTACACCCCTCTTCCTACTCCTGATAGGCCATGGGAATCCATCTCAATGGACTACATGTCGGGCCTCCCATCCACTAAGTGGGGAAATGACTGTGTTTTTTTGGTTGTTGATCGCTTTGCTAACATGGCGATTCTGGTTGCCTGCAAGAAGAGCATCACAACAGAGGCCACTACCAAGCTCTTCTTTGAACAAGTCTGGGTACATTTTGGAATCACTCAAACCATTGTCTCAGATCGGGATAGTCGATTTCTCAACACATTTTGGTCAAGCCTTTGGTCACTGCTAGACATCAAGCTCACCAAATCCATGGCCTTCCACCCCCATATAGATGGCGGAACCGAGGTTGTAAATTGAATGATTGTGCATATCCTTCGCATGTATATTTAAAAGAAGCCCCGCACATGGGATGAGATCCTTCCCTATGTCCAACATAGCTATAACCGAGCCCTGCATAGCTCAACCAACCACAACCCCTTTCAGGTGGGGTTGGGATTCCAACTATTGGGTCCCATAGATGTTTCACTTCCCCTTGCGGTCACCTCGACCGAATCATCTCCTGCTCCAACTGAAGCTGACAAAGCCACCCGGTTCACTGAGCGGATCCAGCACATACGCCAACAGGTTCAGAATATCCTACAAAAGTCCAATGACAAGTACAAACAGTGCCATGATCAACATCGGGTGCCACATAAGTATCAGGTGGGCGACAAAGTTTGGTTGCACTTGCAGAAAGAATGCCTTATAGGAACCCATCGAAATATTTTCTCACTATGTTATGGGTTGTAAACTATCACCAAGTCCATGGGGGATAATTCTTTTGAGCTCAACATTCCTCCTTTCCTTGGCCTGCACCCAGTGTTCAACGTGGATCTCCTTCGCCCTTATTTTCCACCATTATTGGACACCTCAGAAGTAGGAGAACAACTGACACCAACAAATATCAACCCCGACTGCATACAATAGGAATAGAATGATCATATTTTGGACACACAGATCAATAGCACTCAACAACAAATGATCCATCTTTATCGAGTTGTCAAAACAAGGCAGCTCCTACACCAAGGCAAAGGGCTCACCCGGGGCCAAATTCAGCAGAAATTTCCTCATCTGATGGGGAACCTCAACGCAATGGAGACCATTTCTTCCTAAGGAGGGAGGATTGATCCATATGGATATAGGTGGCCACCCACCTTTTCCAACTGGCTCAAAACATTTTTCTGTCAATTTTGGTAATTTACTATTTTTAGCAGTTTTCACTAGCGGAGCCGTTTTGAGGCCCTAAACGATGTTCTTTGGGAAAATAGGTTTTCATTACGGAATTTCCTTCGATATTGTGACTACAATGAATCTCCTCGATGATACCTTTCCAATTGGATATCATATGCCTAAAATGGATATCGTATGCAAAAGTTACGACCCCAGGAAGTTGATGTACTAACTTACCCAAACAAGGCCCACATGACTTTTGGCACTTCATCTCCCAGGGTTAGGTTTTTGGATGTCTAGGGTTTTTTACATTCATGATTATTGTAAAAAAGTCTTTAGAGCCTCATTTTAATTATCTACTAGCGAATGAGTGCAGTTGTCACATCTCTTCTCATAGATAAGCCGCCAGCATTCCAGCAAGCTTGTTTCCACTGCATTTTATAGTTTTCAGCTTATTTCGTTATTGAATAGAAAGCCAGTTTTACTGTATCTCTGTTATTTTGTGTTAAGAACCTATTAATATTATGTATTAATTTCATTCTTCTCATAAAATCCAGATCATATATCCACCTGTTTTTCATTCTCGAACACTTGCCAATATTTGATATTATCAGGCAATAACAGCCTTTGTTTGACCTCGATCTCATATTTTCTGTTGGGAAAGATGGGAATTTTGAAAAATGGGGCCGAGGTGGCCAACACGTCAATGATTTTATTCTGCCCCCTTGGGATTGTCAATATATTATACTCTGATAATTCTTCGAGGAGGTCCAGCACTAGATTTGTGTATGCTCTCAGCCTAGGTGTTTGGATTGATATATGCCTTTCACCTGGTTTATAACCAGTCGGATTCCCCGTGCACTGCTATATTATTTGTTCCTAATTCTTTCAAAACCTTTAGGCCCAAAATCAATGCCTCATACTCATCCATGTTGTTTGTACAATCGAAAAAGATCTTGTACGAACAGATTTTTGTGCCCACCTTGGGTGGACTTATCCATACGTCGGTCCCCGCTCATTCCTTACTCACAATGCCATAGAAACTCATATTCCATATCTCATTTTCCATGCGGTTCTTTGGGTCAGTGCACTTTTTTGTTTGTCATGCGACTTCCTCATCAATGGTCATGATGGTTATCGGCTCGTCCTCTCCAAATCTCAAGTCATTATAGAATATGGAGGAACCGACCTCAGTGTCGACAGAGTAGATAGGATGGTTATTTGGATGCGTCTTACTACTTGTTAGCAACATTACTTGTCTTCGGCATCAGGACATCTAGGTCTGCAAGTTGTAGGAGGAGCGCCCAAGTGCAGCGCACATAAAAGTCCATTTCGGACTTAAAATCAAGCAAGTGGGTAGGATTATAGTGTCGACGGTCCGAATCCATCCATATGAGAAGATCAACGGTTGGCAGGAAATCGCGAATAGGGAAGTTGCGTCGAAGTTAACACAATAGATCGAGCCCATATTATGTGCAGAGGAGAATAGCAGCCGTCCATCCAGAGGATGCGTGGCACGAGATCTAATCGCGTCGGCGTTTCATCATTCGGGAGTTCGAGGGGCAAGAGTTTCATGTTGTTCTACATCTCGAAACCCCGAACCCCGATAGCCCCGAAAGCACCGAAAGTGGGGCCCGCGGTATAACAAGACATTTTCAGCCATCCATCCAAAGGGGACACCTAGCACCAAACTGAGTCATCTCGGTGTTTCTCCCATCGTGACTCCAAGGCGCAAAGAGCAGCTCCGTTATATTCCAATACGCGAGGTGCCGGGAGAGTCCCGGACCCGGGCCCACAGTATCGCTAAGTGAGTTCCAGGACTGTCATATCTCAAAAGGACGCGTGGCACCAAACTGAGCCATCTCGGCGTTTCGTTCATCGCGATTTCTAAATGCAGGGATTAGCTCCTTCCCATTCACGAACGCCGAAAGCACCGCGGTCATAGCCCGTGATCACTTGGATAAAGAAAGGAGCTGTGTACAGAAGGCCAAAGGCACCGAGTTCAGTTACAGAGGGGATCCTCGCTATGTCCAGGCGCCATCGGGTCCGACCTCAATACTATTTCTTGCTTGGAGTAAATGATGGCAAGAGCAGGTGGTTGAAACCTCTTTTCATTGATTAAGTATAGAGAATGGAGGGTCTGGCAAGTGGCCTGCTCAAAGAGGTCATGTGTATCGAATTTTTCAAAGAAGCCATGCCGAAGTCCTCGACTCGACAGAGAAGTCTGTGCACGCTATCCCAACACTTAATGGCTCAGCTACCCTCCTTACAGGGGCCATGAGTAGTTAAGGTGGCGCTTAAAGAAAGATATCAGTACGAGTTTGACTCAAGGGACATCAAGCTTTGGGTGACTGGACACGCCTCTGTGAGGTGAATTTTCCTGAGTATATAGACTCAGTTTTAGTTTTTGAAAAGCATTGATGGTTGAGAAAAGCTCCCGATTGTAAGGTTTTGATGAAGCGTTGGTCGCTCTGGTTAATGTATAAAGCATTTGAGATTTCTTACTTTATGGATGTTAGCTTCCCTTCCATTTCTTTGTTTATTGTGTTAGAACAACACGGAATTGGAGGATCCAGTCGAGTCGTGGCTGTTATAGGATGATGTAGGTTGGATCACTGTAACAGTTACATTGTTTCTAATCGGTTCCTGCTATTCTCGTAGCGCTGAACGACTTAGAATTGGAGGATCCAGTTGAGTCACTCTTCAGCTCCTTGAAGCTCCGGACCAAGAGGATCTTGGCTTCGTAGTTTTTCGTCCTCAAGTTTCCGAAGGCGTGTTGCCCGAGGCAGTCTTGTTCACCCTTCTCACAAGTCTTCCTTCTTCCACCCTTTAAGCATTTACTGACAAAAGTTGGATCAATACCTCCCTTGCTTTCTACATACCAGGCCCAGTTTACCGAGTTAAAGCTATATTTTCTTGAGTCTTTACCCATATGATCACCCCATTAAACAAATTGTGACATAAAATTGATGGGCGTTGGGCTTTGCTCCTACAAGCAATCCAGGAGTGACTTCTGACGCTAACACTACTTACCATGTATTTCAGAAGAACTTCTTTGTATAACCATCTATCCTAGCCAAAGATAGGAATGGTGGCATAAGACATGTCCATTTTCAAAGTCACCTTTAACTTCATAGCCCACGACCTGGATAGAAGCATGCCAAACTTAGGGGTTATGTCTACCACGACCATGTCCATAACTATGTTCTTTGAATGGATTTGGGCCAATGACATGAACAAGTCTTTGCTGAGACCGAAGCACTTGAATTTCCTCAAATCAAAATAAAAAAGGTCTTTATAGGGCCTAGTTAAATCCAAACCCAACTCGTCCATGATTACCTTTGGTATGAGGTTGTGTGACGCGTCAAATTCCAACATGGCGTCATGCAAGGTCATGTCATGGAATTTAAGACTGATATAGAATGGGAGAACATCCTCAGTACCTCTTGTCTCCTCTACGCGTGGACCAAACAAAATGGCAGGCTAATCATCTTGGACATTCAAAGTGTCGAGAGTTTTTCCCATTTTAAGAATTTTAATAATTTTCTCCCGATATTCACCCTTTCTAAGAATTTCGTTAAAAGGGACATAAATTTTGATCTTGGACATTTCATGCTCGAAGTTAAAGGGGGGACAGACCTTCTCTACCTCTTTTCCACAGGCTTCACGGCTTGTTTTCAGCGCTTTCCTCGGGGCCTCCTCCTTTGACTTTGCCTTTTCAATTGCATCCTTGGTCGGGTTGTCTGGATTCAGTAGGCTTGTGGAAGGGGTATCCGTCGGGGGTTTCCTCGAGGGATTTGTCTGCTAAGTCTCTCTGATGGGGTTTGACTGCTGAGACTTTGCAAGCACCCTTTTTCTTCTAAGATTATATTTCTTTTGCAACTGCATAATGGCGTTGTGATAACCTTTCTTGAATTCTTTTGTTTCCTAAGATAGCGCATCATCCATTTCAAAAAATGGTGCATCATCTGTTTCCAGCACAAAATCGTTGTTTTCTCTCATGTACTAATCATGTTCTCCCTTTGTCAAAAACACGTGCGGGTTCTTGTCATTGCAACAATTCATTTGGTCTTAGAACATCTGACCGAAGTCCTCGTCCATGTAATTGTTTTGGAACAGAGGCCTTGTCTACTGGTCGCCTTGGTCTCTCTACTCCCTATGTTTGATATGAGGAACCTAACCCCTTCTCAGGTTCTGATTTATGGGATGGGGGTCATGTTGTTCTCAAGCAGTAGGTCTCTTTCCCATGGACATTCTTTCCATCAGTTTTTCCATCGTCATCAACATCAAGTCAAATTTGTCCTCTGAATACTGAGATATCAATGGTTGTGAATCCCCTTGGGATTTCTTATTGCCTCTTTTGAATCTATGTTTGATATTCCTCGACGCCATCATGTTTACCTTGACTTCGATTGCATCTCTCATCATGGCATCTATGTTTTTTGATATCCTTTCTCTCAACAACAAGGAGAAATCATTGTCGAAGGAGTCGATGTATCGCAGTTGTACAGCCCCCGGGGGGCGGCTGGACTTCTACAAGAATCGATTTATAAACCCTCATGAAACGAGCTGAGAATTCTTGCACCATCTCCTCTGGTGCCCTCTTCATATTATTATACTGCGTCAACAACTACAAATGGTTCTTATTGTCTCCCCATCTAGTAATGAAATATGTTTTGAACGTGGCGAAGTATCAAATGCTTGTTTTCGAGAGGGATTTGAACCATTTCCTCACCTCCCCCTAAATGATCTGCGCAAACAACCTCATTTTCATGTCTGCATAGTCTACCTCCTCTAGGTCGACGAAATAGTTGAACCAATCCAGATGCCTCTGGGCTAAAACGTTCCCTTCAACATCGTAGAGCTTAATCCTCTAGCTGTAATTTTGGGTCAAATCATGTAGTTGGGCTGGCAGAATGAGGGGGGAGAATCTGGTGGCCATGGATCTAAAAGGGTTGGGGATTTGAGGGATATTATTAGGTATCAGGGCTTGGAAATTATTCTGGTCAAAAAATATCTCATCCAAGTTGGTTTCCGACTTAGACTTGAATAGGGTTTTCTCAAATAATGCATCAAACTCAAGGTCGCCAATGGTTTACGTGTCATATTTCAGTAAGGGAAGGCTTCTGTCCAAGTAATAGAATGGGTCCGACACTTTCTCTCTAGTCCTGTGCAGAATTTTCTCGGGGTCGCACACAGGCTCTATAGGGTTTGGGTCAAGATTTTCACGGGTGTAAATCGTCTTCAGAGCCACGGTTCCTGAACCGTGCTACTTGGTGCTATTAGTCTTTTTGATTGGAGTCACTAGGGTAAATATTTTATCCAATAAAGATGTTTGTCCCTCTATTACCCTAAGGGGTCAAAACTATAACTTTAGTTGTTCTCCCAGGGAAAATTTATTCAATTTCGTCCAAGGCAACAATGCCAGAATATTAGCGCTCTGTAAACTTCGTTTTGTTGAGAAACGAATGACAGAGGAAACCTACAAACACACTTTTAGACCTGAAACTAGCCTTTCGGACCTGGAGAGGGCTCTCTTGGGAAACTTCGTCTTGATACAGGATATGGATTTAAGGTGTCGGCTAGATTTAACACCTTTAAATAATAATTTTATGGTTTTATTGGCACAAGAGAGTAAGACCTTGGGCTATGGAGTCGGTTTAAGAAAACGATGGAAACAAATGACTCGGTCACTGAACTTGAGAGGATAAAGGCTAAGCGAGCAATACTCTTCAATTTAAAATCGTTGTTTGTAGCGGGGAGAAAAACAAATGAAGTAACTCGGAGCACCTCTGAGGATAAATTCAGAGTTAACTTAGAGGAAAACGGTTTCTCTGAATGGCACGAATCCCAAGGCATTGTGTAGCGAATCCCAGGTTCGAAATTACGTTCCTACTCTAACATAAATATATATGAATAAAGAACATAGGAAGTACATACGCAAAGATAGGACACAATACATCCGACTGCTACAATTATAATATTTTCATCAAAGATTTAGGACTTTTGCATTAAATTTCGATCGAACTCAAACTACATTCAATAGTCATTGTCTATACTAATTTTTCCAACAAACCTCGCTTACATTGAAAATATAAAATATATAGACAAGGGCGCCGCTTGGGATGACCCTCTCTCTAGCTACTATCCCTATAATCTAGGAAATTGTTCGTCTTTCGTTCAATGACCTTTCGTATGACCTCTTTCTAGAAATAGAAAACAATTGTATTTGGTCGCATCACGACTGCTTGTCTTTTCCACAGGGGTTCGGTTATCAGCAAGGTCTCATCATGGGGGAGAGCGATGTGTCGTTGCCTTCCTTTGACAGGATATCGGAATGATCAAGTGCTTTGTCATATTTCCGCCATCCATTGTAACAGTTCTGATTTCAGCCGCCTGCTCATTTGATAAGGTGCGTACGTGGAAAGTGACTACTGACTGTCACAATTGTTACCAAAATGAAAAACCATCCAAGGGAAATGGTTTCTTCAAAACTGTCGAGATCCATGCCACGTTTGAGAATACAAAAAATGAAGTTATTTAATCATGTTTATTCTACATGCTGGCAAGGTCTGCGCGGACTTTTTTCCCAGTCGTTTCACATTCTCTAAGATGCTTCGCCTTCATTTCTTCCGACAACCTCTATGTTTCGCGCAACTATATAATTGTATATTGCGCATCTATGAGTTGTCTCTTGAGCCATGTCATGTTTCCTTCGCGGCCTTTTGATGCTGACACTTCAAGGGTCTTTGATGCTAACTATCATCTCAATTCCCTATTTTCCTAGTAAATCACGACGATGGTGAGTTGCGCCTGCTTCAGCTGCTAGGATGGCCCTCAAACATCTGCTCCTCTAATATATGTCTTCCTTGTTTTTCTCCCGTTTTCTCGACTCGTAACTTTGACAGATTCCATCTGCATAGCGTGCATAAGTAATTCTTCAGAAACCGACCTTGTGTGTGGTTCTCTTGGCACTCGGGCTTCCCCAGTTTCCTTGTTCTTCTTTGGCCTGCCCCTTCTCCATGTTATTGGTTTTTGGGGGGACATGGATCCCGGCATATTTCCTTCCCATGTAGTCTCTTCCACTCCAGCCTCTGCGTGGTGTGGTATTACCCTTTCCACGGATAGAGATAGATCTCCTTTTTTATCCTTGGGGAAACCCGCTGTGAGCAAGAACGAATCCCAGTTTCTCCCCAGTCGTCTTAATTCCTCAACTATCAACAATTTAATAAGCGAGACATGAGAGAGTTTCCTTTTGGATTGATCCACTTCGTCTTGCACGCTTCTCGCCATCTCCCAGAGACTCTGGTGTAGGAAAAAGGGTAGACTTAATGGTCTCCTTCCTGTGAATTGCATCAACAATCTAATGTGGTGCGAATGTATCATGTCGAACCTCCCTTCACAGGTGAAATATTTCCTAATTACTCTAAGCAGTTTTTAGAAAGGTTCCTGCAAATATCTACTCAGGACGCCTGCCTCGCCCTTCCATACTAAACAATCTTGTCTGATGAAATATTCATAGCAATGTGTGTCCAAGGGCATGCCCTTAGACCATCTCTCGTCGGGCGGAGGGATATCTATTTCGATTGACACGGTTTGCTCAGTTACCCGAAAAATGACATCAGAGATCACCACGTGGGATCCATCGAAATGGAGTGCGAACTGCTCGACTAGTCTTATATTGAATCCTTGATTTTTCATGCAAAAGGCCATGCACCCGAACTATTCGGAGGATGCTCTCACCTCCAGATCTTCGTTGATCAACGTTAAGATTTGGGGCTTAGGACCAGTGCCTCTATTGCTTCATGCGCTCCTCCTTATGCTTTGGGAGGTTTCCATCGCACAACTCATACGTATCCTACACGCGGCGGAATAGGGACAGGCCCAAGGTGGTAATCCCACTCAACCTGGGCTTGCGAGAGAAAACTATACACACTTCTGCATAAGCCTGATTTGTGAATATAGCGTGTATAGAACATCTGGAGTTTATAACAGGGAAGGCGAGAGGTGCAATTGTGCCAAGGAACACTAAATTCATGGCGACTGGATGTTTCAAAATGAACTGCAGATTTTCTATAGCACATCCGCGCATGTAAAGTACAGCTGATAAGGGATGCAGGGCATACGTGATACGAACGTTGTGATGTTTCATTCTTCCAGCCTTCATAATGAGCCTATGATGATCATTTCACTTACCAACGCAACTTATATTAACAACTTGCCTCGACCTGGGGCATGTAGAAACTCTCTTTTTGACAGGACCCGACTCTTTGGGAACAAACTCGTACTATTTACGCATCTTTTGACTCTGACATCCCTTCCCGACTCCAAGGGCCAACCGACCACTTACTGACTTCGACCCCTTTGTTGTTAAGTACCTGACCTCACATGCTTTGACACACAGTTAATGACTCGACTAAGACTGACCCTAACTGAAAAGAAAAATGGCGGTGTTAACAGTCTGTTCACTTGAGGAAACTTGTAGTTCTGAGGAGGTAATCTCGTAGCTATACCAGTAGGACCATAAGTAGTCTGTAGATAGTTATAAAGTCCTTTCAAATTCGTTGGTGGAGGATTTTGAGTCAAATAGCCAACAAGAGTTGGTTGATTAGGTAAGATTCCTTGTAAAGGAGCATTAGACTGAAAATTTTGACCCCAAGTAGGATTCATAGAACCTAGATATGGTTGTCCGAGATTAGGGGGTACACAAGAATTAACTTGAGGATGTTTCCCCCCAGATGGTTTTTTATTCTCTTGGAAAGGAATATTCTAAGGTTGAGACTGTAATGCAGGTATACTTTTCCCATAAACTGGGTTATGGTCTCCAACTTGAGGTTGTCCTCCAAATTGAGATTTCCCCCCAACTTGAGGTTGACCCCCAACAGGAATCTGTAAACCAGAAGCGAAAAAATGATTGGTGCCTCTAGCTTGATTGGAGCTACTAGGGCCAGGGTGATTAGATCCTTGAGGTGAAGGTGGAGGAGGAACGTAAGGCCCCATGGAGAGAACCTAGGTAGGTGTAGGAACAAACTGACTAGCAGCATTATACCTAGGAGGAACAAAAATATTAGACCCTCCGAATGGATTCTAGGCAGGATTAGCAATGGAAGTATTCAAATCATTATACCCTAGTGGAAGTGACAGATTTTATCTAAGAGGAAGAGGTGTTCCAATAGGATCTTGGGTGATAACCATATTTCCGGCAAAAATAGGCATAGCTTTTGGGACCATGGTAAAGCTAGTGAGCTGGAGAGGAACAATTGAATGAGAACCAACCAACAATTGGTATGAAACTGTGACGACATTAATGGTTGTACCAGTAAAATGATCTAAAGGTACGGTATAAGTAGTGGAATTCACAGGTGTTTGTGATGCCATAGGTTGATTAGGAGTTCTCGAGCATAAATGGCTCATTCCTAGTTTATCAAAAATATCTTGTCCCAAAGAGGTTCTCTAAAGAGTACGACTAAGACCAGGAGTGATAGGATCAAAATTTCCAACTACATGAACTGGAGTTATAAATGACTCACTTTGAAAAAATTGATCTGCAGGGTGAGTAACTCTTCCAGCCCTAATGCGACCTCATGATTGACCCTTGTGTTAGAAGGGCTTCCCAGGAAAAAATGTAGCAAGTGGATTTGAACTCTCCCTATCACAAAATACTATTGTGTTTTTTTATGATTTGGAGAGTGTGCCTTACAACCTATTCCAAAGCGTTATCCTAGCTAATGTTGGTGTAGAGAATTTCTAGAAAATAAAAGTTTCTAATAAATTTTAAAATTGTGCTCTATTTTAAAGGTTGTTGTTTACTCAAAAGGGAAACAGAAATGAAACTAATGATGTATGTGACCTTGACCCAATAAAGTGAAAGAAGAGATGATTATGAAATCTTTTAATTCGATGAACTCTAATTACAGTAGGGAGAAGGTATCTCTTTTTGAAATGCAAAAGATATTAAACACAATTTCTCAATTTTTGAATGAAAAAATACCAAATAATAAAAAACTATTAAATTTTGTGACCTTCTTTTAACAAATATTTTGAATGCAACAATTTTCTTGTAAAAGACTACCAAAAAGAAGAATGATTTCAATTATTTCTTTCTCAAATCAGATCACAGATGTAATGAAGAAAATAAAACGTAATCCAAGAAAATTAACACATTCTCAACACTATTCCCAAATCAAACCCATAATGTAGACAAAAATGAAATGGTAAGAAAAGCTTTTTGTCAAATACAAAACAAAAATTTTCTCTCAATCAATGATGAATCTAGAAAGTAAAAACAATCCAAAACTTCAAATAAATCAAATATCCTTTGTCAAACAAGCACTCAAGATCAAGACCAAGAGATTATACCCTTGTGACAAAAACCAAAAGCATAACTTGAAAAAATTACAAAGAAAACTTTCAATTTATGAAAATCAATCAAATGCAAGCTTCAAACTTATAAATCAATCATTCACTAGTGTCATAAGTTCATCCCAGGCAGTTGAGGAAAAAATGGGTAGAAAAAAGAAAAATCGTTATCTCCAACAATTCCTACAGGAATCGTCGCAGGTGCTAGTGGAGCACAGTGCGACGATCTAGGGTCCTCGCATGTTTCCAATAGAATACAGTGTGGCGTCATCGCACTGGTCTGTACCAGTAGAGTGTGACATCATAGGATCGTTGCGGTATGTCTATAGAGTACAGTCTGACGATCTCTAAAACTAAAGGAATAATGGAAATAAAGAAAAAAATTCTCACTGAACCTTTAGACCCAGGGAGCCTTTTCCATGAAGGATCCCTCATTATATAGTGTGAAATAGATATGGATGAGGAGATTAGGATGATCCCACCAAATCAGAGAAGCGAGTAAGATCCAAACCGATCGGAGGAAACCTCACCTTCTATAACATTCATGAAATTTGACATTTCCTATGCTTTAAGCATTGTTGCACCCTATTCACAAGTAGCATGCGACAACGCCATAGTCCAGGTTTAGGGAAGAGTGCTATGATCAGGCATCGTTGCACCCCATGCATACGATAGGGTGCAGTGACCTTCCTTGATATGGTTTTTGAAAGAGGAAAGAAAATCACTCTTCTCATGGAGAAAGTCTTATTTTTATATTTTAAAGGAACATGAACACATGTTGTTAGTTTACCACTGAGGTGACAAAAATAATGCGTAACACCTTCACTGTGGGAGGAAGTGCTATCGTATATGCTACAGGTCCCACTCTATCAAAATTTTCAAAGGGTCCATAATATCGAGGTGCTAGCTTGGCACAAGCTGACATTCTCAAGGATATTTTCTTGGGTCTAACTCTGAGATTCACATGATCCCCTGTTGTGAACTCTATAGGAGT
Source organism: Picea engelmannii (assembly GCA_009831015.1). Taxonomy (NCBI): domain Eukaryota; kingdom Viridiplantae; phylum Streptophyta; class Pinopsida; order Pinales; family Pinaceae; genus Picea; species Picea engelmannii. The sequence goes on along the minus strand of ML802149.1, from coordinate 185,690 downwards.
CATTTTTCTGTGTGCATAGATTTTCTGTCTATCTTGTGCCACTTTCATATTCTTCCTTATCTAGATTACTTGTTTTTCCATTTATTTTAACATATTTGGCCCAATTGTAATTATGTCTACAGGGTTATCCCAACTGATTGGAATCTCGTATTGTATACCATAGAGGGGCTCAAAAGGGATCATCTTCAATGACTCTTGATAACCATTGTTGTAGGAAAATTCTACCAGTGGTAGGTAGTCTTCCCACTTCTTAGGCTGATGCATTACATGCATCCTTAACATGCCCTCTAATACTTATTTTACCCTCTCGGTATATCCATCAGTTTGAGGGTGATAGTATGTACTAAATAGCAATTTAGTTTCAAAGCCAACAAACAAATATTTCCAAAAAATTGAAGTAAATTTCATATCTCCATTGGATATGATTTCCTTAGGCATGCCATGAAACCTAAATATTTCTTTCATGAAAATATTGACAATATCTATTGCCTTGCAAGTTGACTTGAAGGGAATGAAGTGAGAAGTCTTGCTCAGTTTTTCCACAACTACCATGATGGAATCATTCTATTTGGATGATTTTGGTAACCCTGTGATGAAATCCCTGGATATGGTTTCCCATTTCCGTTCTGGAATTGGTAGGGGATGTGACAGTCCTGCTGGATTTTGGTGCTCTACCTTAACTTGTTGACATTCTATACATTTGGATAAGTAATTATCCATGTCCTTTTTCAGTCTGGGCCAATAAAATAACTTCCTAGTGGTTGTGATCATCTTCTGATAACCAGGATGACCGGTATATGTCCTTTTGTGTGGTTCATCCATTATGAACCTATTCAAGTCGTCACAATTTGGAATATACAACCTACCTTTGTAAGTTAGCAGGCCATGATTAAACAATTGATAACCCTAATACGTCAACCCTATGGGCTCTTGTTCCAAGTATGATTTTACAGTCTTGAAAAACACATATGTTTCTTGTGCAATTTTGACTCTCTCCTTGACATTCGTTTCACAGGTGCTTACAGCCGCCAATTGAATCACTTTCATACTTCTGCTAAGGGAATCAACCACTCTATTTTATTTTTCTTTGATATGTTTGATTTCAAAATCAAACTCACTAAGGAGAGCCATCCATCTATCTTGTCTAACATTGAGCTTTGGTTGATCAAACAAATATCTCATCCCACAATGGTCTGTCATAAGAACAAATCTTCTACCCATGAGGTAATGTCTCCACATTTTTAAAG
>ML802149.1:74664-127450 GCA_009831015.1 Picea engelmannii | reverse complement strand
CTTCCTAACCTCTTAACTCAACAAAAGTATGGTGATCTTGGAAAGCTTCTCTTAATGCTTTTCGAGCACAGAGACAAAATTCTAAAGAATCACAAGTAATCACTTACCCTCTTAAGGTCCGATAGACCAATTAGGTCTTAGTGGACCACCACCACCACCACCACCACCACCATCATCATCATCATCATCATCATCACATTTTTTAAATTTATATCAACATTTTATTATTTTTAAAATAATTTAATCGTTTTATTTTACTTTTTAAACCTTTTTATAAACAAAATTAATCAATTCACAATTAAAAAAATTAAAAAATATACTTAAATAATGTATAAATAAACTAGTCATACACATAACGAATCATATGTATAAATAAACTAATGATATGCATAACGAGTCACGACCTATGACATATGGGAGGACACGAACCCCACACATTCTCTAAGCACGTCTCTTGAGGCTTGCTCCGATTTGGCATCTATGTATTCTTTATTTAGGTATTTCTTGTCCATTTCATTGAAGGAAACTAAGTACATAAATACGAAGACTTGTAGATTTGCCATTGAAAATAAATATATTTGTAGATATGAGGGAGTATGTTTCATTGTTTATGCTATTGGTATGCATAGTTGGTTTTTTTTTGTTGCTTTAATATATATGCTAAATATAAACCTATTCATGTATATGGACACTTCAATTGTGTTAGCACATTAAAAATATTTTCAAATAATCAAATATCATATATTTATATTAATAATATTTATTTAATTTTTTTTTTATTGTGTTAAATAAAATTTAAATTAATATTTATTATAAAAATTTATAATAATTGTTATTGGTAAATTATTTATAATATTAATATATTATATTAATATTAATAATATTTATTTATTTTTTAATTATGTTTAATAAAATTTATATTCTTCGAATAGGGTGACATGACGACAGGGTGTCACTGAACTTACTAGTCACGTCGACACCGCCCCTACCCTTTTCGAGGTTGATGATTGTCGGCGCGCATTTAATCTTGACCTGATTGTTCCTACGACTTTCCTCCCATCTGGAGTTGGTTATGGATCTCCTTCGTGAGAAGGGGATGGGCTACATGATCAACCAATGCAAAATTCTAATGATTGACGTCTGGATTATGATCATTCCCACATGTATCTATTTCCCCGAACTGTTTTCATTCTGGTCTATCTTGTCTTCCATTTCCATATTTTTTCGCTTCTGGTCTCTCTTCTCCATACTGAGTTTTCCTCCTTTACCTCTCAAACTTATTCTCTGCAGAACTCGAGTTGTTTTCATGCATCGGGAACAAGGAAAACCAATACGCGCTGTGGTAGTCATTCTGATCTCCGTGGTCGTGATCACAGTGATTATCGGTCACTTGGTTTTGGTTGTGATTGCTCTTTTCATTCCGTAATGGATCATAGAACCCATCTCCCTATCACTGTTGCGGAAGATACCAAAACTACCCTGTAAGACCCATGTTTCCCCCAACTTATAAATATAACTATAACTTGCCAAAAGACCGTGGCAGACTAAATATGTGTGAATGATGGATTTGATGAACCTTTTGTTATAAAAGGTATTTTATGTATTTCTGTTATTAATTAAATATGGATAGTGTTGCACAAATGTTGAAAGGGGGCTTTGCCAAGATATACCATGATGCTATGAAAGAGATGGTGAGGGGAAACCATAAGTGGTTGAGATGACCCCCACCAAACCAGTATCTCACTGGATTTAATTGCTCAGACCCAGAGCAATCCTCTGGCCTAGAAATGAATTTCCAGTCAGGTTGGTAGTTAGAAAAGTCCTCGTCAAGTGTTAATGAGGAGATGGGGCAGAGTACCCATTTGCAAGACTTCCAAAACTGACCACAAGCTGGGGATTAGGACACACGCAACCTTGCTGAGGAAGGAAAGAAAAGAGGTAATTTGAGGGGCAACAGAAGATCTGCAAGGAGTAGAGTTGAAAGACCAATCTCGAGAAGAGAAAAGAGCGCTTACAACTCTCTGGTTTGAGGAAGAACTGAGAAATAATCTTGTTATGGGTGCAAGAAGCTACTGGTAGTGTTTTCATTCTAAGCTGATAAACGAGGCTAACGAGTGATTGTGGAAGTACTAGTGTAGACCTCCTTTCTTAGTACAGAGAAAATTGGGTGCCAAGATCTCGTGGGAGGAGAAGAGTAACCTCCGACCCTGATTGTCGCTGAGAAAGAACAAAGAGTCTCTCTCAAAGCATCATGGTCTAGCCTGGGGGTGGCCAACGGTAAATCCATTCAGGAGTGGTTGTGCCTATGGTTGGGTGGAAACATGCACCCCTTTCAACAGTGGCTTCCCGATTCTGGTTTCCTGATAACTATTTTCATACTCTCTATATTGAAATGGAAATGATGATTGAATATATTTATATCTTTATGAATAAGTTCTGTATTGAATGATTAAGGTAGAACTATGTATTGTCTCTATGTGAACACATTCTTTTGAATGGTCTTCTTCTTGCCTCACTTTATAAGTTAGAGAGCTATGGGACGTAAGTATGCAAGAGAGTTGGGGTAGGATTTATTGGAATGCTTAAGTCCTTTCGACCTCTCGAATATACCTTCCCGGGAATTCCAAGTTCAAACTTTGTGGAAAGAGGGTGCCTCCTTCAGACCCTTCACCTGTATGACTGAGGGATCATGCCCATGTCCTTAACCAATTCACACTAAGAGATTAACGCGTAGACCACGAAGAGTTTTCAGAGGACCCATATGACCAAGGTCTGGGAACCCTGTGTTAGGCTCGAAAGGAGCTAAGCCTTACTGGTTTCAAAACTCTAGGGGTTTAGAGTTTCGGGGTATTACGACCTTACCATTTGTAAACTGGTTGAAGGAAACCAGTTGTTATGGTTACCCATGAGGTGGACCGACGCCTGGCGGTTTCCCTAACCGTGGTAGATAGACCTACCCCACTGTTAAGCCCTTATCCATTTATCAATCATGAAGTAATGAGAGTCATAGATCCAAGGGTATTCCAGAGTCCCCTTCTTTGTTGGATCTACCCCAAGATAAGTCTGACGAAGTCCTACTTCGGGAGAAAAGAGGTGTTATAACACCAAATTCCCCAAACACCAAAGTTACTAATTGATGTAAGCCATGGATATGGGGAGTTCGTTAAGAACCCCTCTTAATCGTCCAATTATCCAGTGGAAGGACCCGCATATGATGCTTCGACGAAGTCCTACTTCAGGAGAGCGGAGTGTCCATAACCCTGAAACCTCTGAAGGCTAGAGCTGCAAAGTAATGAGGATCATAGATCTAGGGACCCTCCGGGATATCCCATGACCATTAGATCTAGACCATGGTCAACCCGACACTGACCACTCCTAGAGCAAGGAGGAATTTAGACCAAGGATCCCCTGAACGCCGAATTTACGAAGTAACAAAGGTCATAGATCCAGGGGTTTACATGGACACACCTTGACTGTGAGATCGAAGGACTTAGAAGGTTGTCAGCCCAAGGTGACGTGGCACGCTAACGTCACCTATGGTGATGTGGACCACATTTTCCATGCCATGTGTCACCTGGATTTAGATGTTTCACAGACCCTATGTGCCCATTAAGAACATGACACGTATCACCCACTGTAGGGGGCACATGTCATATATGCCTTGTTGCGTGTCATCCTTGGCACTTGCTTAGTTGGTCCATTTGGCAGGTGGAGTACTCAGGACCCACCTGTCCTTGCCTCTGCGTTTAGTATGTTACCATGTGAAAGGGTGGACCCTTCGGGAGTCTAGAACTTCGAGACTCTAGAGGTTTGGGATGCAGTGTCGTGGGTAAGTTGAAAATCCCGAAGGTCGAAGCCAAGTGGAGATATTCCAGGCTCCTTCAGGAGTTTAGGAATTCGGGACTTCGGAGGACATGCGTGCATAATAGAAAAGGGGTGTTCAACACCGAACGTCGAACCCACCCTATAGATTATGTGTTAAATGAATATCTGGTATCGCCGTTGGATTGGATGGTGGATGGACCTCCCCCGTGGATTTAGGAACTTGGGAATGGTACAAATAAGGTGGAGCCATGTGGGCACCACATGGCCCATGTTTGATAAATTCCGAAGAATTTTGGGAGGCCGTAACTTGCAATCCAGAGCTCAGTTTTGAGTCTTGTAGCAGTCGTTAGAGAGATACGGTTGAGTAGAAGAGGATGAATATCTCGGAGAGATGATTTGAGATAAGTAAAGTAAGTGAAATTTTGATGTCCCATCCCTAGAAAGGGTACTTAGGGGTCAGTTGTGTTACAAATTGGTATCAGAGCATTGTTACAACACTCGACCTGCTTGGGATCATGAACAGGTCCTTAAAAATATCATTAGAGAACTTTAAGAGTAACACCATATATTTGTTGGAGAAATTTCTATTTTCAGCACACTAGTTCAGTGGGAGTAACACTAGTTTAGTGGGAGTTAACTGACTAGTTCTATTTTAGACTTTCTAATCTTAGACCATCACTATTATGCATGCATTCCTAATTATAGGATGTCATTGCCTATATGAGTGAAGATCACTCACTCATTGATAATATCATAATATACATTGATTCTCATTCTTCATTGTGTATCTCTCTTCCTTTTCTTGATAAGCTTTGTTTGTGTATGCTTTAGCTAGGTCTCCTATGCAGGTTTCCATGAAACATTGACATGGTATCAAAGCCGCGCTGCTTGGAGCAACCCAGAAAAGCTAGAGAAGAGAGAAAGAGTCCTTGATTAAACCTAGTTTTCGCAATCATTGCGGCCTATACCCATCGAAAGGTGCGATGATTGGAATCGTCGCGGCCTATCCCTGTCGAAGGGTGCGACGGTCGCTCCAGGCATCGTGGCAGCCTATACACATCCAAGGTGCGACGTCGTCGCAATGTGTTATTCATCTAGGGTGTGACGATTTAGTTTTTGACAATAGTCACACTGTGTCCTTCACTAGGGTGCGACGATTCAAAAGCCCTCCAAAAATTGGTTTTATGTAGTAAAATTGTGATATCTCGAAATCTGCGATCTGGGTCGGGCTGAAATATTTACCAAAGACGTATAACATAGGGTTTCTCATGCTCACCAAAAATATCCAAAACACACATCATATTTTAGGATATATAGTTGTTTTATCATATATATAGTCGTCATAGCACCGTTAGTCATATCTTAGAATCAACGATCTGGGTTTTCAGGATCTTTTCAGTATCAATAGTAGGGATGGAGACGATGCAACTTATTCAATCAAGTATGGTGATAATACTCACACCATACAACTATTTTGAATGAAATTCGAAGGCCACATTCCAACTCAAAAGAAAAGGACTATATAATTTGATGATGGCAACAGAAACAGAGCCTACATCAGCGCTTGAGAGGACCAGATGGGAAAACTGTAAGGATGAGGCCACATGACTACTTCTTGAGTTAATCTCCACTGATTTATGGTTTCATGTTATCGCATGAAAGACTCCAAACAAGATCTGGACCACCTTGGAAGGATTCTTTGGAAAGAAGGATGAGATGCGAGGCCATATGCTTGAGGTAGAGTTGAATACCTTAGACCCTAAAATTTTTGATAATATAAAGGATTTTTTTGCTAAATTTAATTTTTTTCTATTGAGCTTGGGTGAATGTGGTCTTGATAAGTCTACGCATGAGAAACAACTTATTCTAACAATATTGGCCAAGATAGGACCATAATAAGTTGTATATGTCTCCAATTTCCATTCTGGCAGATGTCTTTTTGGAACAAATTGGAAAATGCCTACATTGGATCAGTTCATTAAGTCTCTCACACAAGAGCAGACAAAACTCATACAAATGGGCCTAATCAAGGATCCCAAAGCACATGCTCTCACCATGCATGATGGAAAAGGATCATCCAAATAGAATGGGAAGGAGAAACAGAACAGGAAGGAGGGATATTCCAAAGCCTTTAATGATTCTTCAGGTTCCAAAGACTCTTCAGATTCTAAGAAGAAGAATAAGGGAAAGAAGCGTAGTTAATGCAATAAACCGAATCATGACGAATCCACATGCATGAAGAAATAGATTGATCTTATGGAACAAGAACTTCGACAGAACAACCTTGGAAACTTCATTCCAGAGGAAGTCAAGAAGCAGAAGGAACAAGATCCTACTCCTAAGAAAGGTAATCATTCTTCTCTAGTTGCAATTAATTCCTCATCTGATTCATGGATTGTAGATTCTGGTGCATCCCATCATATGGCAGCGAAAGAGGAATTTTTCTCTTCCTTGATTCCATGCTCAAGACCCCCTATTCTCATGGGGGATGATACTCCAGTAGCAGTAGCAATAAAAAGAGAAGGGAGAGTGGAACTCCACAATGGCAGTTTTGAGAATGTTCCACATGTTCCAAATATTTCTATGAATCTTCTCACAGTTTATCAGATCACTCAGAAAGGTAAAAAGGTTGAATTTACATCAGATTCAGTTTCAGTAATTGACATGCATGACAATTCCATCATTGCAATTGTGAGGTGGATCAAAAGTCAAGGTTGTATAAATTCACTAAGTTTTCTGACGATGACTCCTCTATTCTACTTACACATAAGGAGAGTACTTTTCATGCACCTCCAGTGAAACATGCATATACTCTTGTGCTTCCATTAGTTTCAAACATCATAGATGATTCCATACACTCAGATTCTATACATGGAAATAAGAAGGTAGTACATATAGATAAGAAGCCAGTGCCAAAGCTTCAACAGATGCCCAAGAAGGCACAATTCACACTTAAGGAAACAAGAAATATTGCAGGGAATCCATTGGATTTGAGGAGGAATCGATCTCAACATGAGGATCCTTCTCATGTATTTTCAGCTTCAGAACCCGTGATGCCCATGCATTGCTATATGGTTCAATATATTGATCCATGAAACTACAATAGGGTTGTGGGAAATCCATTATGGCAAGAAGCCATCAAGAAGGAGTATGACTCACTCCTACAGAACCATACTTGGAATATGGTTCCACTTCCACCAGAAAGGAATATTTTCAGGTGCATATGGGTCCACAAGATCAAGAGGTACAAGGCCCTATAGGTTTCCAAAGGACTTCATCATATTCATAAATATTTCTACATCTTCATGAAGACTTTCAGTGAGCAGAAGTTTCAGACTTTGCGGGATCGTCTTGCAGTGAAGAACACAGTTTCCTAGAAGTTGTCATTTTCTTCTTTTGATACATTATCTTTTGAGGGGGGTTTTGTTCCCACGTGGTTTTCCCTCTTTCCTCATTTTTATTCAGTATTCAATAGTTGCATTGTAAATGAGCACCTAATATGGCCTAGTATCCAGGACTCATTTTTTACTCCATAGTGATGTTCAGAGGGGGTGTTGGAGAAATTTCTATTTTCGACACACTAGTTCAGTGGGAGTAACACTAGTTTAGTGGGAGTTAACTAACTAGTTCTATTTTAGACTTTCTAATATTATACCATCACTATTATACATGCATTCCTAATTATAGGATGTCATTGCCTATATGAGTGAATATCACTCACTCATTGATAAGATCATAATATACATTGATTCTCATTGTTCATTGTGCAACTCTCTTCCTTTTCTTGATAAGCTTTGTTTGTGTATGCTTTAGCTAGGTATCCTGTGCAGGTTTCCATAAAACACTGACAATATTACCACATTCCTAAGAGGCTTAGTTAAACCTCTACTGAAGAAAGGAATGAAACGTTTTGTTGTTATTGTATGTTTTGAAAAATATGAATTGTGTGTTGTTCATAAACTAGTGGATCATTAACTAATGGACAATGTTTTATCAGCACTCAAGCAGTCGGTGGACCGCAGGAAAACTACAACATAATGGATGGTGACACACCATGAATTGGGGGAAATCTCCCAAAATAGAGAGGAAGAATCTGATGAAAGGAGGGAAGTGGAAACCCCTCCAGATTTGGATGAAATTGTAAGAAGCATCATGGAAGAATTACATAGTTGTAAGGTTGACAATGAAAGGTTGATAAAATATCAGGAAAAACAAACTGAAATTAATGCAGTCCTACTGCAAATCTTATCAGATATAAAAAGGAAGCTACAACATGGACCAATAGGTAGTCATGTGGACAAACATCACACTAAGAAAACCCAAAGTCCACATGAGATAAGAAAGCATGGTCCTGAAAGTGGCGATACCAGGAGGAGAACCTCAAAGAAGGCCCAACATGGATCCAAGAAACACTCATCGGAAGAATCCTCTAGTGAGGAAAATGATAACTCCAAGGGATCCTCTAGTAGAAAAACTAGTTCACATTCCCAGAGGAAAAGAAAGAAGAGGAAACATTCCAAGTGTCACGACCCTGAAGAGTTCAAGAAAGCCAAACCACCCACTTTCAATGGAGAAATTAAGAAGGGGGAAGAAGCAGAAATTTGGTTGCTTGGATTGAAGAAGTACTTCAAAGTCCATGATTACTTTGAAAATTTAAAGGTTCAAATAGTCATTTTTAACCTGAATGGAAAGGCCTCCATTTGGTGGGAGGACCTTAGGAACGTGAAAGGAATCCATGAGAAGGACTTTCCATGGAAACAATTTGAGAAATACTTCAAGAAGAAGTATTTTTCATAGAAATAATTTGATGGGAATACAAAGGAGTTATATGAACTCAAGTTGGGACAAATCACCATAGATGAATATATCAATAAATTCCTTGAGCTCATAAGGTATGTTCCCTACATAAAGGATGAAAATGTAAAGATGCAATGATTTATTAGTGGACTGCTTCAATCCTTCCAGGATAGAATTGAATTTGATGAGCCAAAGACCTTAAAAGACATTATCTTGAAGGAAAGTTATTTCTATGAGAAATTCAAGAATAAGATAGAACCTCATGAGGACTGGAAGAAGAAAAGTAATTCAGTATTCAAGAAGAAGGGGCTTAAACCCTCAATATTTAATAACTATGGGAATGGTTCTAAGATAATCCTTCCTAATAAAAGTGTATATTAGCAAAATTTCCCCTCTCAGAGTGGAAATAAACCCTTTGGAGTAGCCTTAGGTAAGACTGATAACACAAAGAGAGAACCCTCGAAATGTTGGGGTTGTGGAGAAGAAAATTTGTTGAGGGACTGTCCATATAGACAATAGAACAATAGGAGGGTCTACAATGTCCAAGAGGCTACCACAGTCAATGATGTGGCTAGGAGCATGCCACAATTTTTTGTAGCCTTGGATAATAGACAAGTCGACCACCAAGCTTCAGTGGTGGAGATGGAAGGTATAATTTCCAACCATCTAGTTTCCATTTTAATTGACTCTGGTTCTAATTTGCGTTATGTTTCCCCTCAAATTCTTGAGACATGTAAATTGCAACAAGTTAAACATGTTAAATCATGGCTGGTACAACTAGCTACTGGAACCAAAATAAAAGTAACAGAGGTCATACCAGCATGCCAATTCATTATGAGTGGATTACCCACCCAAGCAACCTTAAACATACTCCCTTTAGGATCTTATGACCTGGTTAATGGCATGGATTGGTTGGATTTACATAAAACCAATTTGGACTATTACAGTAAAAATTTGGAGTGTGAAGATGAAGAAGGGAGAAAGGTATCCTTACAAGGGATTCAAAATCCTGTCTCAGTGAGACAAATATCATCCTTTCAAGTGAAGAAGTATTGCAGAAAAGGATGCCCTTTATATGCAATACAAGTGTTGGACTCTGTTGAAGACAAAAAACCAAGCCTAGAGGACCATCCCATATTAAGAGATTATAAATATGTATTCCCAGAAGAGGTACCAGGATTACCTTCAAGAAGGGATATTGAATTTTCAATAGAACTTGCACCCAGAGCGATTCCAGTGTATAGAACACCCTATAGAATGAGTACACTAGAGCTAGTTGAGCTGAAACTAAAACTAAAGGAAATGATAGAAAAAGGCTACATTCAGCCTAGTATGTCTCCATGGGGAGTACCATCCTTGTTTGTGAAAAATAAGGATGGCACACTCAGGTTGTGCATATACTATAGGAAACTCAATAAGATGACCATTAAGAATAAGTATCCCTTGCCAAGGATTGATGACTTTTTTGACCAATTAAGGGGTGCTACAATTTTCTAAAAGATTGACTTGTGGTCTAGATAACATCAGGTCAAAATTAAAGATCAAGATATCCACAAAACATCCTTTAGGACAAGATATGGTCACTATGAATTTTTGGTGGTGCCATTCGGGCTAACCAATGCACCAACCACTTTTATGTGCTTAATGAATAATGTACTCAATAAATTATTAGACATATTTGTATTGGTTTTAATTGATGATATCCTAATCTATTCTAAGAATGGGAAAGAGCATGAAGAACATCTCAAACTAGTGCTTCAAGTGCTAAGAGAACATCAACTCTATGTTAAGTTTAGTTAGTGTGGATTTTTCCAGAAACAAGTCCATTACTTAGGCCATGCTATTTCTGAAGAAGGAATGGCAGTTGATCCTTACAAGATCAAATCCATCATGTATTGGCCTACCCCAAAGGAAGTGTCTGATATCATAACCTTCATGGGCCTAGCAGGACAGTATAGGAGGTTCATAAAAGGATTTTCCAATATCGGTTTCCCAATCACCTCCCTTCATGAAAAGGGAGTTAAATTCATTTGGACATCAGAATGTGGAGAGAAATTTCAAGAGATGAAATACCTTTTAACCAATGCACATGTGCTGAAGATTACAGACCCAAACAATGACTTCCTTGTGTGTACAAATGTCTACAAGGAAGGACTCGAAGGAGTCCTTATGCAACAAGGACATGTAATTTTCTATGAATCCATAAAATTGAATGATCATGAAATAAATGATGTGACCCATGATATAGAATTGGCCATCATAGTGCATGCTTTAAAAATGTGGAGACATTACCTCATGGGTAGAAGATTTGTTCTTATGACAGACCATTGTGGGATGAGATATTTGTTTGATCAACCAAAGCTCAATGTTAGACAAGATAGATGGATGGCTCTCCTTAGTGAGTTTGATTTTTAAATAAAACATATCAAAGGAAAAGAAAATAGAGTGGTTGATTCCCTTAACAGAAGTATGAAAGTGATTCAATTGGATGATGTAAGCACCTGTGAAACGAATGTCAAGGAGAGAGTCAAAAGTGCACAAAAAACATATGTGTTTTTCAAGACTGTAAAATCATACTTGGAACAAGATCCCATAGGGTTGACGTATGAGGGTTATCAATTGTTTAATGATGGCCTACTAACTTACAAAGGTAGGTTGTATATTCCAAATTGTGACGACTTGAAGAGGTTCATAATGGATGAACCACACAAAAGGACATATACCAGTCATCCTGGTTATCAGAAGATGATCACAACCACTAGGAAGTTATTTTATTGGCCCAGACTGAAAAAGGACATGGATAATTACTTATCCAAATGTATAGAATGTCAACAAGTTAAGGTAGAGCACCAAAATCCAACAGGACTGTTGCATCCCCCACCAATTCCAGAATGGAAATGGGAAACCATATCCATGGATTTCATCACAGGGTTACCAAAATCATCCAAACAGAATGATTCCATCGTGGTAGTTGTGGAAAAATTGAGCAAGACTTCTCACTTCATTCCCTTCAAGTCAACTTGCAAGGAAATAGATATTGTCAATATTTTCATGAAAGAAATATTTAGGTTTCATGGCATGCTTAAGGAAATCATATCCAATGGAGATACGAAATTTACTTAAATTTTTTGGAAATATTTGTTTGTTCACTTTGAAACTAAATTTCTATTTAGTACATACGATCACCCTCAAACTAATCGACAGACCGAGAGGGTAAAATAAGTATTAGAGGACATGTTAAGGATGCATGTAATGCATTAGCCTAATAAGTGGGAAGACTACCTACCACTGGTATAATTTGCCTACAACAATGGTTATCAAGAGTCATTGAAGATGAGCCCTTTTGAGCCCCTCTATGGTATACAGTACGGGATTCCAATCAGCTGGGATAAGCCTATAGACATAATTACAATCGGGCCAAATATGCTAAAATAAATGGAAAAACAAGTAATCTAGATAAGGCAGAATATGAAAGTGACTCAAGATAGATAGAAAATCTATGCACACAGAAAAAGGACTCCTATAGAGTTCACAATAGGGGATCATGTGAATCTCTGAGTTAGACCCAAGAAAATATCCTTGAGAATGGCAGCTTGTGCCAAGCTAGCACCTCGGTATTATGGACTCTTTGAAATTTTTGATAGAGTGGGACCTGTAGCATATACAATAGCACTTCCTCCCATAGTGAAGGTGTTACGCATTATTTTTGTCACCTCAGTGGTAAACTGACAACATGTGTTCATATTCCTTTAAAATATAAAAATAAGACTTTCTCCATGAGAAGAGTGATTTTCTTTCCTCTTTCAAAAACCATATCAAGGAAGGTCGTCGCACCCTATCGTATGCATGGGGTGCAATGATGCCTGATCGTAGCACTCTTCCCTAAACCTGGACCATGACATTGTCGCATGCTACTTGTGAATAGGGTGCGACGATGCTTAAAGCATAGGAAATGTCAAATTTCATGAATGTTCTAGAAGGTGAGGTTGCGTCCGATCTGTTTGGATCTTATTCGCTTCTCTGATTTGGTGGGATCATCCTAATCTCCTCATCCATATCTATTTCACACTATATAAAGAGGGATCCTTCATGGAAAAGGCTAAGGTTGAATAGGCTAATATTTGCATGGAGAGTTCTACTTCAGATTATGCTTGAGGGATTTTCTTTAGTTCTTCAAGTCAGATTATGGATCTTCTTCATTCAAGGCATTGGAACAAAGGTGTGAGTGTTGAAGCAAAGGGCCATTGAAAGGGGACCTTTCAACATCAAGGCATGGGTTGTATTCTCCACTTTCCATTCATTTAATAAAATAATACATTTCTTCCCTATATAAGCATCTCGTCTTCTATTGTATAATTCCTTGATCATATACATAGACTTCATTAGAATACATATATCCTTGTTTTACCTGTTTGTTGGTTTGTGATTCTTAGACAAGATTACTATTATGCAAACTCAAGGAAGGACCTACAAGGACGACACTAGAGAGGATCAAGTGTCGTTTAAAAGGTATTTCACTTGTACCTCACTAAACTAGTTCATATGATGATGAAGTTTAAGGTGAAGTGTGTATTCTGTTATGTTTTGTTCTAGTTTCTTGTGGAAGTTAGGGAGATCTTTTGTGTCCGCACTTACTGATTATTCCAATAAAAAAATTGGCGACCATATTGGTGATACGAATTTATTTTGGTTTTTTTCCTCTTATTTTCTTTTAGCATACCTTCTTTTGTCAAATTCATTCTCTGAGTCTATGGGTGATCCATCTAGACTCCCTGGGTCTGAAGGTTCAGTTAGAATTTTTGTCTTTATTTCCATTATTCCTTTAGTTTCAGAGATCGTAAGACTGTACTCTATAGACAGACCGCAATTATCCTATGATGTCACACTCTACTGGTATAGACCAATGCGACGAAACCACATTGTACTCTATTGGAAACATGCGACGACCCTAGATCGTCGCACTGTGCTCCACTGCCATCTGCGACGATTCCTGTAGGAATTGTTGGAGATAACGATTTTTCTTTTTTCTACCCAGTTTTTCCTCAACTGCCTGGGATGAACTTATGACACTAGTGAATGATTGATTTATAAGTTTGAAGCTTGCATTTTATTGATTTTCATAAATTGAAAGTTTTCTTTGTAAATTTTTCAAGTTATGCTTTTGGTTTTGTCACAAGGGTATAATCTCTTGGTCTTGATCTTGAGTGCTTGTTTGACAAAGGATATTTGATTTATTTGAAGTTTTGGATTGTTTTTACTTTCTATATTCATCATTGATTGAGAGAAAAATTTTGTTTTGTATTTGACAAATTTTTTTTCTTACCATTTCATTTTTTGTGTACATTATGGGTTTGATTTGGGAATAGTGTTGAGAATGTGTTAATTTTCTTGGATTACGTTTTCTTTTCTTCATTACATCTGTGATCTGATTTGAGAAAGAAAGAATTGAAGTCATTCTTCTTTTTTGTAGTCTTTTACAAGAAAATTGTTGCATTCAAAATATTTGTTAAAAGAAGGTAAAAAAATTTAATAGTTTTTGATTATTTGGTATCTTTTTCATTCAAAAATTGAGAAATTGTGTTTAATATCTTTTGTATTTCAAAAAGAGATACCTTCTCCCTAATGTAATTAGATTTCATCGAATTAAAAGATTTCATAATCATCTCTTCTTTCACTTTATTGGGTCAAGGTCAAATACATCATTAGTTTCATTTCCGTTTCCCTTTTGAGTAAACAACAACCTTTAAAATAGAGCGCAATTTTAAAATTTATTAGAAACTTTTATTTTCTAGAAATTCTCTACACCAACATTAGCTAGGATAACGATTTGGAATAGTTTTTAAGGCACACTCTCCAAAGCATAAAAAAACACAATAGTATCTTGTGATAGGGAGAGTTCGAATCCACTTGCTACATTTTTTCCTGGGAAGCCCTTCTAACACAAGGGTCAATCATGAGGTTGCATTAGGACTGGAAGAGTTACTCACCCTGTGGATCAATTTTTTCAAAGTGAGTCATTTAGAACTCCAGTTCATGTTGTTGGAAATTTTGATCCTATCACTCCTGGTCTTAGTCGTACTCTTTGGAGAACCTCTTTGGGACAAGATATTTTTGATAAACTAGGAATGAGCCATTTATGCTCGAGAACTCCTAATCAACCTATGGCATCAAAAACGCCTGTGAATTCAACTACTTATACCATACCTTTAGATCATTTACTGGTACAACCAGCAATGTTGTCAGATTTTCATACCAATTGTTGGTTGGTTCTCATTCAATTGTTCCTCTCCAGCTCACTAGCTTTACCATGGTCCCAAAAGCTATGCTTGTTTCTGCCGTAAATATGGTTATCACCCAAGATCCCTAATCCTTTGAATAATTTCATTGCTAATCCTACCCAGAATCCATCCGGAGGGTCTAATATTTTTGTTCCTCCTAGGTATAATGCTGCTAGTCAGTTTGTTCCTACACCTACCCAGGTTCTCTCCGTGGGGCCTTACGTTCCTCCTCCACCTTCGCCTCAAGGATCTAATCACCATGGCCCTAGTAGCTCTAATCAAGCTAGAGGCACCAATCATTTTTTGCTTTTGGTTTACAGATTCCTGTTGGAGGTCAACCTCAAGTTGGGGGGAAATCTCAATTTGGAGGACAACGTCAAGTTGGAGACCATAACCCAGTTTATGGGAAAAGTATACCTGCATTACAGTCTCAACCTTGGAATATTCCTTTCCAAGAGAATAAAAAACCATTTGGGGGGCAACATCCTCAAGTTGATTCTTTTGTACCCCCTAATCTCGGACAACCATATCCAGGTTCTATGAATCCTACTTGGGGTCAAAATTTTCAGTCTAATGCTCCTTTACAAGGAATCTTACCTAATCAACCAACTCTTGTTGGCTATTTGACTCAAAATCATCCACCAATGAATTTGAAATGACTTTCTAACTATCTACAGACTGCTTATGGTCCTACTGGTATACCTACGGGATTACCTCCTCAGAACTACAAGTTTCCTCAAGTGAACAGACTGTTAACGCCACCATTTTTCTTTTCAGTTAGGGTCGGTCTTAGTCGAGTCATGAACAGTGTCAAAGCATGTGAGGTCAGGTACTTAACAACAAAGGGGTCGAAGTCAGTAAGTGGTCGATTAGCGCTTGGAGTCAGGAAGGGATGTCAGAGTCAAAACATGCGTAAATAGTACGAGTCTGTTCCCAAAGAGTCGAGTCCTATCAAAAAGGGAGTTTCTACATGCCCCAGGTCGAGGCAAGTTGTTAATAGAAGTTGCGTCAGCAATTGAAATTATCATCATCGGCTCATTATGAAGGTTGGAAGAATGAAACATCACGACGTTTGTATCATGTATGCCCCGCAACCCTTATCAAATGTATTTTACATCCGCAGATGTGCTATAGAAAATCTACAGTTCATTTTGAAACATCCAGTCGCCATGAATTTAGTGTTCCTTGGCACAATTGCACCTCTTTCCTGCCCTGTAATAAATTCCAGATGTTCTATACGTGTTATATTCACAAATCAGGCTTATGAAGAAGTGTGTATAGTTTTCTCTCGTAAGCCTAGGTTGAGTGGGATTACTGCCTTGGGCCCGTCCCTATTCCGTCGTGCGCATGATACGTATGATTTGTGCCATGGAAACCTCCCAAAGCATAAGGAGGAGTGCGTGAAGAAACAAAGGCATTGGTCCTGAGCCCCAAATCTTAATGTTGATCAACAAAGATCTGGAGGTCAGAGCGTCCTTCGAACAGTTCAGGTGCATGGCATTTTGCATGAAAAATCAAGGATTCAATATAAGACTAGCCGAGTAGTTCGCACTTCATTTCGATGGATCCCACATAGTGATCTCTGATGTCATTTTTGGGTAGCCGAGCAAACTGTGTCAACTGAAATAGATATCCCTCCGCCCGACGAGAGATGGTCTAAGGGCATGACCTTGGACACACAGTGCTATGAATATTTCATCAGACGAGATTGTTTAGGATGGAAGGGCGAGGCAGGCATCCTGAGTAGATATTTGCAGGAACCTTTCTAGAAACTGCTTAGAGTAATTAGGAAATATTTCACCTGTGAAGGGAGGTTCGATAGGATACATTTGCACCACATTAGATTGTTGATGCAATTCACAGGAAGGAGACCATTAAGTATACCCTTTTTCCTATGCCAGAGTCTATGGGAGATGGCGAGAAGCGTGCAAGCCAAAGTGGATCAATCGAAAAGGAAACTCTCTCATGTCTCACTTATTAAATTGTTGATAGTTGAAGAATTAAGATGATTGGGGAGAAACTGGGATTCGTTCTTGCTCATAGAGGGTTTCCCCAAGGATGAAAAAGGAGATCTGTCTCTAGCCATGGAAAGGGTAATACCACACTGCGCAGATGCTGGAGCAGAAGAGACTACGCAGGAAGGAAAGACGTCAGGATCCATGTCCCCCCAACAGCCAATAACACAGAGAAGAGGCAGGCCAAAGAAGAACAAGGAAAGTGGTGAAGCCCGAGTCCCAAGCGAACCACGCACAAGGTCGGTTGATGAAGAATTACTTATGTATGCTATGCAGATGGAATCTGTCAAAGTTACGAGTCGATAAAACTGGAGCGAAACAAGGAAGACATATATTAGAGGAGCAGATGTTCGAGGGCCATCCCAGTAGTTGAAGTAGGCGCAACTCAGCATCGTCATGATTTACCAGGAAAATAGGGAATTGAGATGACAGTTAGCATCAAAAACCCTTGAAGTGTTAGCATCACAAGGCCATGAAGGAAACATGACCTGGCTCAAGAGACAACTCATAGATGCGCAATATACAATTGTATAGTTGCGCGAAACATAGAGGTTGTCGGAAGAAATGAAGGTGAAGCATCTTAGAGAATGTGAAATGATTGGGCAAAAAGTCCGCACAGACCTTGCCAACGTGTAGAAGAAACATGATTAAATAACTTCATTTTTTGTATTCTCAAACGTGGCACATATCTTGATAGTTTTGAAGAAAGCATTTCCCTTGGACGATTTTGTCATTTTGGTAACGATTGCGACAATCAGTAGTCACTTTCCACGTATGCACCTTATCAAATGAGCAGGTGGCTGAAATCAGAACTGTTACAATGGATGGCAGAAATATGATAGAGCACTTGATCATTCTGATATCCTGTCAAAGGAAGGCAATGACACATCGCTCTCCCCTATAATGAGACCTTGTTGATAACTGAACCCCCGTGGAAAATACAAGCGGTCGTGATGCGACCAAATACAATTGTTTTCTATTTCTGGAAAGAGGTCATATGAAAGGTCATTGAATGAAAGACGAACAATTTCCCAGATTCTAGGGATAGTAGCTAGAGAGAAGGGCATCCCAAGCAACGCCCTTGTCTATATATTTTATCTTTTCAATGTAAGCGAGGTTTGTTGGAAAAATTATTATAGACAATGACTATTGAATGTAGTTTGAGTTCGATCGAAATTTAATTCAAAAGTCCTAAATCTTTGATGAAAATATTCTAATTGTAGCAGTCAGATGTATTGTGTCCTGTCTTTGCATATGTACTTCCTATGTTCTTTATTCATATATATTTATTTCATAGTAGGAACGTAATTTCGAACTTGGGATTCGCTGCAAAATGCCTTGGGATTTGTGCCATTCAGACAAACCGATTTCCTCTAAGTTAACTCTGAATTTATTCTCAGAGGTGCTCCGAGTTACCTCATGTGTTTTTCCCTCCGCTACAGACAATGATTTTAAATTGAAGAGTATTGCTCGCTTAGCCTTTATCCTCTCAAGTTCAGTGACCGAGTCATTTTCTTCTAGTGTTTTCTTAAACCGACTCCATAGCCCAAGGTATTACTCTCTTGTGCCAATAGAACCAGAAAATTATTATTTAAAGGTGTTAAATCTAGCCGACACCTTAAATCCATATCTTGTATCAAGACAAAGTTCCCTGAGAGAGCCCTCTCCAGGTCCGAAAGGCTAGTTTCAGGTCTCAAAGTGTGTTTGTAGGTTTCCTCTGTCATTCATTTCTCAACAAAATGAAGCTTACAGAGCGCTAATATTCTGGCATCATTGTCCTGAACGGAATTGAAAAACATTTCCCTGGGAGAACGACTAAAGTTACAGTTTTGACCCCTTAGGGTAATAGAGGGACAACCATCTTTATTGGCTGAAATATTTACCCTAGCGACTCCAGTCAAAAATATTAGTAGCACCAAGTAGCATGGTTCATGAACCGTGGCTCCAAAGACGATCTACACTAGTGCAAATCCTAATCCAAACCCTATAGAGCCTGTGTGTGACCTCGAGAAAATTCTGCACAGAACTAGAGAGAAAGTGTCGGACCCATTCTATTACTTGGACAGAAGCCTGCCCTTACCCAAATACGATGCGCAAAGCATTGACAACCTTGAGTTTGATGCATTATTTGAGCAAACCCTATTCAGATCTAAGTTGGAAACCAACTTGGATGAGATAGTTTTCGACCAGAATAATTTCCAAGCCCTGATACCTAATAATATCCCTCAAATCCCCAACCCTCCTAGATTCATGGCAGCCAGATTCTCCCCCCTCATTATGCCAGCCCAACTGCATGATTTGACCCAAAATTATAGCCAGAGGATTAAGCTCTACAATGTTGAAGGGAACGTTTTAGCTCAGAGGCATCTGGATTGGTTCAACTATTTCATCGACCTAGAGGAGGTAGACTATGAAGACACAAAAATGAGGTTGTTTGCGTAGAGCATTTCAAGGGAGGTGAGGAAATGGATCAAATCCCTCCTGACAACAAGCATTTGATACTTCGCCACGTTCAAAACATATTTCATTACTAGATGGGGAGACAATAAGAACCATTTGCAGTTGTTGACACAGTATAATAATATAAAGAGGGCACCAGAGGAGATGGTGCAAGAATTCTCAGCTCGTTTCATGAGGGTTTATAAATCGATTCCTGTAGAAGTCCATCCGCCCCCCCAGGGTTGTGCAACTACGATACGTTGACTCCTTCGACAACGATTTCTCCTTGTTCTTGAGAGAAAGGATATCAACAAATATAGATGCCATGATGAGAGATGCAATTGAAGTCAAGGTAAACATGATGGTGTTAGGGAATATCAAACATAGATTCGATAGAGGAAATAAGAAATCCCAAGCGGATGCACAACCATCGATATCTCAGTATTCAGAGGACAAATTCGACTTGATGTTGATGACGATGGAAAAACTGATGGAAAGAATGTTCATGGGAAAGAGACCTGCTTCTTGAGAACAACATGACCCCCATCCCAGAAATCAGAACCTGAGAAGTGGTCAGGTTCCTCATATCAAATAGAGGGAGTAGAGAGACCAGGGCGACCAGTAGACAAGGCCTCTGTTCCAAAACAATTACTTGGACGAGGACTTCAATCAGATGTTCTAAGACTAAATGAATTGTTGCGATGACAAGAACCCGCACGTGTTTTTGACAAAGGGAGAACATGATCAATACATGAGAGAAAAAAACAATTTTGTGATGGAAACAGATGATGCACCATTTTGTGAAATGGATGATGCGCTATCTTGGGAAACAAAAGAATTCAGGAAAGGTTATCACAACGCCATTATGTAGTTCCAAAAGAAATATAACCTCAGAAGAAAAAGGGTGCTTGTGGAGTCTCAGCAGTCAAACCCCATCAGAGAGACTTAGCAGACAAATCCCTCAAGGAAACCCTCGACGGATACCCCTTCCACAATCCGATCAAATCCAAACAACCCAACCAAGGATGCAACTGAAAAGACAAAGTCAAAGCAGGAGGCCTCGAGGAAAGCGCTGGAAACAATCCATGAAGCGTGTGAAAAAGAGGTAGAGAAGGTCTGTCCCCACTTTAACTTCGAGCATGAAATGGCCAAGATCAAAATCTCTGTCTCTTTTAACGAGCTTATTAGAAAGGGTGAATATCAGGAGCAAATTATTAAAATTCTTAAAATGGGAAAAGCTCTCGACACTTTGAATGTCGAAGAGGATCAAATTGCCATTTTGTTTGGTCCATGCGTAGAGGAGACAAGAGATACTGAGGATGTTATCCCATTCTATATTAGTCTTAAATTCCATGACATGACCTTGCATGATGCCCTGCTATAATTTGACGCGTCACACAACCTCATGCCAAAGGTAATCATGGACGAGTTGGGTTTGGATGTAACTAGGCCCTATAAAGACCTTTTTTCTTTTGATTTGAGGAAAGTCAAGTGCTTCGGTCTCATCAAAGACTTGGTCATGTCACTGGCCCAAATCCATTCAAGGAACATGGTTATGGACGTCTTCGTGGTAGACATAACCCCTAAGTTTGGCATGCTTCTATCCAGGTCGTGGGTTGCGAAGTTAAAGGGGACTTTGAAAATGGACATGTCTTACGCCACCATTCCTATCTTTGGCTAGGATAGATGGTTATACAAAGAAGTTCTACTGAAATACATGGTAAGTAGTAATATGCATCCAAATAACCATCCTATTTACCCTGTCGACACTGAGGTCGATTCCTCCATATTCTACAATGACCTGAGATTTGGAGAGGACGAGCCGATAACCATCATGACCATCGATGAGGAAGTCACACGACAAGCAATGAAGTGCACCGAACCAAAGAACCGCATGGAAAATGAGATATGGAATACGATTTTCTATGGCATTGTTAGTAAGGAAGGAGCGGGGGCCAACGTATGGATAAGTCCGCCCAAGGTGGGAACAAAAGTCTATTCGTACAAGATCTTTTTCGATTGTACAAACAACATGGATGAGTATGAGGCATTGATTTTGGGCTTGAAGGTTTTGAAATAATTAGGCACAAATAATATAGCAGTGCACGGGGACTCCGAATTGGTTATAAACCAGGTGAAAGGCATATATCAATCCAAACACCTAGGCTGAGAGCATACACAAAGCTAGTGCTAGACCTCCTCGAAGAACTATCGAAGTATAATATATAGGAAATCCCAAGGGGGAAGAATCAAATCATTTACGCATTGGCCACCTCGGCCCCCTTTTTCAAAATTCCCATCTTTCCCAACAGAAAATATGAGATCAAGGTCAAACAGAGGCCATTAGTGCCCGATAATATCAAATATTGGCAAGTGTTCGAGAATGAAAAACAAGTGGATATATGATCTGGATTTTATGAGAAGAATGAAATGAATACATAATATTAACAGGTTCTTAACACAAAATAACAGAGATACAGTAAAACTGGTTTTCTATTCAATAACGAAATAAGCTGAAAACTGTAAAATGCTGTGGAAACAAGCTTGTTGGAATGCTAACAACTTATCTATGAGAAGAGATGTGACGACTGTGCTCATTCGCCAAAAGATAATTACAATGAGGCTCTGAAGGCATTTTTACAATAATCATGAATGTAAAAAACCCTAGACATCCAAAAACCTAACCCTGGGAGATGAAGCGCCAAAAGTCATGTGGGCCCCGTTTGGGTAAGTTAGTACATCAACTTCCCAGGGTCGTAACTTTTGCATACGATCTCCGTTTTAGGAGTATGATAGCCAATTGGAAAGGTATCATCGAGGAGATTCACTATAGTCACAATATCCAAGAAAATTCCATATTGAAAACCTATTTTCCCAAAGAACATCATTTAGGGCCTCAAAACGGCTCCGCAAGTGAAAACTGCTAAAGATAGTAAATTACCAAAATTGACAGAAAACTGTTTTGAGCCAGTTGGAAAAGGTGGGTGGACACCTATATCCATATGGATCAATTCTCCCTCCTTAGGAAGAAATGGTATCCATTGCGTTGAGGTTCCCCACCAGATGAGGAAATTTCTGCTTAATTTGGCCTCGGGTGAGCCACTTGCCTTGGTGTAGGAGCTGCCCTGTTTTGACGACTTGATAAATATGGATCATTTGCTGTTGAGTTCTCTTGATCTATGTGTCCAAAATATGATCATTGGATTCCTATTGTATGCAGTCGGGGTTGATATCTGTTGGTGTCAGTTCTTCTCCTACTTCTGAGGTGTCCAATAATGGTGGAAAATAAGGGCGAAGGAGATCCACGTTGAACAATGGGTGCAGGCCAAGGAAAGGAGGAATGTTGAGCTCAAAAGAATTATCCCCCATGACCTTGGTGATATTGTACGACCCATAATGGAGTGGGAAAATATTTCTATGTGGTCCTATAAGGCATTATTTCTGCAAGTGCAACCAAACTTTGTCACCCACTTGATACTTATGTGGCACCCAATGTTGATCATGGTGTTGTTTGTACTTGTCATTGGAATTTTGTAGGATATCTTGAACCTGTTGGAAGATGTGTTGGATCCACTCAATGAATTGGGTGGCTTTGTCAGCTTCAGTTGGAGCAGGAGATGAGTCAGTCGAGGTGACCACAAGGGGAAGTGCAACATCTATGGGACCTAATGGTTGGAATCCAAACCCCACCTAAAAGGGGTTGTGGTTGGTTGAGCTATGTAGGGCTCGGTTGTAGCTATGTTGGACATAAGGAAGGATCTCATCCCATGTGCGAGGCTTCTTTGAAATATACATGCGAAGGATATGCACAATCATTCGATTTACAACCTCGGTTTCCCCATCTATATGGGGGTGGAAGGCCGTGGATTTGGTGAGCTTGATGTCTAGCAGTGACCAGAGGCTTGACCAAAATGTGTTGAGAAATTGAATATCCCGATCTGAGACAATGGTTTGAGTGATTCCAAAATGTACCCAGACTCGTTCAAATAAGAGCTTGGTAGTGGCCTTTGTTGTGATGCTCTTCTTGCAGACAACCAGAATTGCCATGTTAGAAAAGCGATCACAACCAAAAAAACACAGTCATTTCCCCACTTGGTGGACGGGAGACATGACATGTAGTCCATTAATATGGATTCCCATGGCCTATCAGGAGTAGGAAGAGGGGTGTACATGCCCTGTTTCTTAGTGGTTGGTTTGGGAATAACGCAGGCAATGCTGACCTCCTGTCGAAGTTTCGACCAGTAGAAATGTTTCTATAGCATTGCCACTGTCTTTTCGACACCGAAGTGTCCTGCCACCCGACTGTAGTGGGCTTCCAAAATCATCTTCTCTCGCTCGCTTGTTGGAACACAAATATGGCCCAGACGACACAACAACCCATCCTGAAGATGGAAATTATCGACAACTATGTTTGCACCCAACATTTGGTAGGTGGTGGCGAAGTCAGGGTCTATCTCATAGAGTTGGGGCCATCAAGAGGTCTCATGGACACAAGATTCTAGCACTGTGGTGAGTGTCATGACTCGCGGTCTGCTGAGGCAATCAACGACGCGATTGGTGCTTCTTGATTTATACTTGAGGTTTAGGTGGAATTGCTGCAAGTACGTGGAACACTTTTGATGGCGGTCATTCTGCAATTTTCCCTGTGTTTTCATGAACTGCAGTGACTTATGATCAGTGTGGATGACTGTCTCCTTCCCAATAATTTAATATATCCATTGGCGACAGGCTTGCAAAATGGAGTACATTTATTTTTCATAATTAGGGTATTAACAGACAATATATGATAGTGTCTCACTATGATAGGCCACGAGGTGGTCGTGATGAGTGAGAATGGCACCCACAACATAATTTGAAGCATCTGTCTCGATCTCAAATGGATGCTACAGGTCTGGTAGTGAAATTACTGGGGCCGAGCACAAGTGCTTCTTCAAATCATTGAATGGTTTTTGATGGGACTGACCCCACGCAAATTTATCCTTACCACCACCCTTGTTTATTTGGCTGAGGGCCCATGCAATATGGGAGTATCCTAACATGAACCTGCAATAGAAATTGGCAAGGCCCAAGAATCTCCAAAGCTCAGTGAGTGTGGTTGGGTCTGTCCAGTCACGGATGACTTGGATCTTGGATGGATCCACATGTATGCCATTCTGATCAATGATGTAGCTCAGGTAATGGACCCTGTCCATGTCGAAGGATCATTTTTCCAAGTTGGCATATAGCTTGTGCTGCCACAGGGTGTGAAGAACCTTTTGAATATGCTGCAAGTGTTCGACCCAAGTCTTTCTGTAAATTAGAATGTCATCCATATACACCACTACAAAAGTATTGGTGAATGGTCATAGGTTATTGTCCATCATCCTCATGAAAGTGGCTGGAGAATTTGTCAAACCAAAGGGCATGACTAGCCATTCAAAAAGGCCTTCCTTTGACTTGAAGGAGGTCTTCTATACATATGTTTGTTCTATTGGGACCTGGCGGTATCAAGACCTCAGATCAATCTTATTGAACTATTTCTCCTCTATGAGTTGATCAAGGAGATCATTGATTCGGGGAATCAGGTACCAGTTTCTGATTGTGATTTTATTCAGAGCCCGGTAATCAATACAGAGTCACCAGGTTCCATCTTTCTTCTGTACCAACATAATTGGGCTCCCGCAAGGTGATGAGATGGGATGGATGTGCCCCTTATGGAGCAGTTCTTGGATCTCTCACTCGATCTCCTCATTCTCTAACAAAGAGCAGCGATAGACTGACCCATTGGGAAGCGATGCATCGGGGGTCAGATCGATGGGGTGTTTGACTTGGCAATGAAGAGGTACCCTTGTAGGTGAGTAGAAGATATCTGAGTATTCTTCCACGACCTTATCTACTTTATTCTGCTGTGTGGAGAGGTTAGCTACAGAGATCCTGGATGTGGTTGTGATCTTTCGCTTATTCTGAGAGAGAATCACAAAGAAGAAAAACTTCCCTGTCTGAGAGATGAACTTCCTGCATTGATTAGCAGAGATCAAGGAAATAACACTAGGTGGGACTACCTCAGGTATCCTATACAATTTCCTGTTCAAAGTAATAATAACACTACAAGGCCTAGACTCATATACAACATGACGTTTCCATAAATAAGGTTGGCCAAAAAGAACATCACAAAATTCGAGAGGAGAAACATCACACAATACCTCATCTTTGAAGGGATTGATGCCATATGACAGTCGACATTGTTGGCTGACATGGAGATCACTTCCTTGGTGGAGCCATCCAATGGTGTAGGGTTGTGGGTGCAACATTGTTGACAGGGCCAGCCGCTTGATGACCTCTGGTGAGATGAGGTTGTTCTGGCTACCACTATAAACAATGAAGTGTAATGGGGTAGCTTTTACCCACATCTGTGAATGGAAGAGGCGCTCCCCTTCTTATGGATCGTCTGATTCACCAGGCTGGAGCTTGGTGGTAGCAATGGTGGCACTGAGTTTTGCGTCAATGATCCGTCTTCCCCTTTCTAGTTCTAGCTCAGAGTCAGAATCCGCATCTGATTAAGAGGCTTTCACTTCAGCCACCAATGACTATTTTGAGCGGCAATAAACAGTGTTATGCCAAGGGATCTTATGGAAGTCGCACCACTTCCCGGTATCTTTCTTTTTCTTTCCAGTGTCCTTCTTTGCTTGCGGCTTGGACTGGTTGTCCTGATATTGTTTATCTTTGCTTTGTCCTTTATTCTATGGGTTGGGGTCTCCCTTTCCTGGATATTTTTGTGAGGGGTTCCCAGACCCAAATAACCATGTACCTTTATTTATACCTTGAAGGGGGCGACACCTCCATTCGAAGAAGATGCGTCGCCTGTTGGTAGCCGCCGAAGGATTTGTGCGAAACTATCCATCATCTCGTTCCTCTGTTGCGTGAGGTATTCCTCAATAAACAATTTGAAAGGATATCATGTCCCATCATCTTTATTTTCTCCGACCATGAGAGATATCTTGGGCATGTGAGAGATTTTTTCCTCAAGAGAAACAAGCTCGAGACTCAACTCTTTGTACTCCGACCTCGTTGGGGACATGCATTAAGGCGACCAGGAGAAGATCGCTCTGAAACCACTGATCCAGATTTTATGAGAATAATGAAATGAATAAATATTATTAACAGGTGCTTAACACAAAATAACATATATACAATAAAATTGGTTTTCTATTCAATAACGAAATAAGCTGAAAACTGTAAAATGTAGTGGAAACAAGCTTGTTGGAATGGTGGCGGCTTATCTCTGAGAAGAGATGTGACAACTGTGCTCATTCACTAGAAGATCATTATAATGAGTCTTTGAAGACATTTTTACAATAATAAGGAATTTAAAAAACCCTAGACATCCAAAAACCTAACCCTAGGAGATGAAACACCAAAAGTCATGTGGGCCCCGTTTGGGTAAGTTAGTACATCAACTTCCTGAGGTCGTAACTTTTGCATACGATGTCCATTTTAGGCATATGATAGTCCGTTGGAAAGGTATCATAGAGGAGATTAATTGTAGGTGAAATATTGAAAGAAATTGAATATTGCAAACCTGGTTTCCAAAAAAAACATCATTTAGGGACTCGAAACGACTCCAGAAGTGAAAACTGCTAAAAATAGTAAATTACAAAAATTGCCAGAAAACTATTTTGAGCCAGATGGAAAAGGTGGGTGGCCACCAATATATATATAGATCAATCCTACATGCTTAGTAATAAATGGTATCCATTGCATTGAGGTTCCCCATCAGATAAAGAATTTTTTGCTGAATTTGGCCCTGGGTGAACCACTTGCCTTGGTGCAGGAGCTGCCCTACTTTGACGACTCGATAAAGATGGATCGTTTGCTATAGAGTTCCCTTGATATGTGTGTGAAAAATATGATCATTGGATTCATTTTCTATGTAGTCGGGGTTGAGCTTTGTTGGTGTCAGCTATTTTGCTACTTTTGAGGTGTCCAATAATGGTGGAAAATAAGGGCAAAGGATATCCACGTTGAACACTGGGAGCAGCCCAAGGAAAGGAGCAATGTTGAGCTCAAAATAATTATCCCCCATGTCCTTGGTGATAGTGTACGACATATAACTAAGTAGGAGAAGCTTTCGATGGGGTCCTGTAAGGCATTTTTCTGCAAGTGCAACCAAAGTTTGTCGCCCACCTGAAACTTATGTGGCACCCAATGTTGATCATAGTGTTGTTTGTACTTGTCATTAGAATTTTGTAGGATATACTGAACCTATTGGCGTATGTGTTGGATCCTCTCAATGAACCATGTGGCTTTGTCAGCTTCAGTTGGAGCAGGATATGAGTCGGTTGAGGTGACCGCAAGGGGAAGTGCAACATCTATGGGACCCAATGGTTAGAATCCCAACCCCACCTGAAAGGGGCTGTGGCCGGTTGAGCTACGCAGGGCTCGGTTGTAGCTATTCTAGACATAGGGAAGGCTCTCATCCCATGTGAGGGGGTACTTTGAGTTATACATGCGAAGGATATGCACAATCATTCAATTTACAACCTCTGTTTGGCCATCTATTTGGGGGTGGAAGGCTGTGTATTTGGTGAGCTTGGTGTCTAGTAGTGACTAGAGGCTCGACCATAATGTGTCGAGAAATCGAATATCCTAATCTGGGACAATGGCTTATGGGATTCCAAAATGTACCCAGACTCATTCAAAGAAGAGCTTGGCAGTGGCCTCTGCTGTGATGCTCTTTTTGCAGGCAACCAGAATTTCCATCTTAGAAAAGTGATCAACAACCACAAAAACACAGTCATTTCCCCTCTTGGTGGATGGGAGGCCCGACATGTAGTTCATTGAGATGGATTCCCAATGATTTTCAGGAGTAGGAAGAGGGTTGTACAGGCCCTGTTTCTTAGTGGTTGGTTTGGCAATAACGTAGGTAGTGTAAGACCTGATATACTTGGTGACTTCTTGTCGAAGTTTCGGCTAGTAGAAATGTTTCTATAGAATTTCCATTTTCTTTTCGACACCAAAGTGTCCTACCACCTGACTGTAGTGGGCTTCCAAAATCAGCTTCAATATGGCCCAAACGACACAACAACCCATCCTGAAGATGGAAATTATCGACAACTGCGTTGGCACCCAACATTTGGTAGGTGGTGGCGAAGTCAGGGTTTGTTTCATAGATTTCAGGCCATCCATAGGTCTCATGGCCACAAGAATCTAGCACCGTGGTGAGTTCCGTGACTGGCGGTCTGCTGAGGAAATCAACGACGTGATTGATGCTTCATGTTTTATACTTGATGTTGAGGTGGAATTGATGCAATTATGTGGACCACTTTTGATGGTGGTCATTCTGCAATTTTCCCTGTGTCTTCATGAACTACACTAGCTTATGATCATCGTGGATGATAGTCTCCTTCCCAAGAATGTAATGTGTCCATTGGCAGTAGGCTTTCACAATGGAGTACATTTCTTTGTCATAATTAGGGTACTTACGGACAATATCTGACAGTGTATCACTATGATAGTCCACAGGGTGGCCGTGCTGAGTGAGAACGACACCCATAGCATAGTCTGAAGCATCTGTCTCGATCTCAAAGGGATGTTGCAGATATGGTAGTGAATGTACTGAGTCTGAGAAAAAAAGTTGCTTCAAATCATCGAACTCTTGTTGTTGGGACCGACCCCAGGCAAATTTATCCTTACCACCACCCCTGTTTATTTGGCTGAGGGCCCGTGCAATATGGGCGAATCCTAACACGAACCTGCAGTAGAAATTGGCAAGGCCCAAGAAGCTCTGAAGCTCAGTGAGTGTGGTTGAAGCTGGCCAGTCACAGAAGACTTAGATATTGGCTGGATCCACATGTACGCCATTCTGATCAATGATGTAGCCCAGCTAATGGACCCTGTCCATGCAGAATGAGCATTTTTCTAAGTTGGCGTATAGCTTGTGCTACCACAGAGTGTGCAAAACCTACTGAATATGCTACAAGTGTTCAACCCAAGTATTGTTGTAAATTAGAATGTCATCCAGGTACACCACTACAAAAGTATTGGTGAATGTTCATGGGATATCATCCATCATCCTGATGAAAGTGGATAGAGAATTTGTCAAACCAAAGGGCATGACCAACCATTCAAAAAGGCCTTCCTTTGACTTGAAGGAAGTCTTCCATACATCTATTTATTCTATTGGGACCTGGTGGTAGACAGACTTCATATCAATCTCACTGAAGTATTTGGCCCTCGTGAGTTGATCAAGGAGGTCATCAATTCGGGGAATCGGGTATCGGTTTCTGACGGTGATTTTATTCAGAGCCCGGTAATCAATATAGAGTCACTAGGTTCCATCTTTCTTCTGTACCAACATGATTGGGCTCCCGCAAGGTTATGAGCTGGGAATGATGTGCCCCTTATGGAGAATTTCTTAGATATGTCACTTGATCTCCTAATTCTCTAACAAAGGATGGAGATAGACTGGTCGATTGGGCAACGGTGCGCTGGGGGTCAAATCGATGGGGTGCTTGACCTGGCAGTGCAGAGGTACCCCTGTAGGTGAGGAGAATATATCTGAGTTTTCTTCCATGACCTTATCTACTTGCTTCTTCTGTGTGGAGAGGTCGGCTGCAGAGACCCTGGATGTGGTTGTAATATTTTTCTTATTCTGAGAGAGAATCACGAAGAAGACAAACTTCCTCGTCTGAGAGATGACCTTCCTGCATTGCTTAGCAGAGATCAAGGAAATAGAACTAGGTGGGACTGCCTCGGGTATCCTGTACAATTTCCTATTCAAAGTAATAATAAAACTACGAGGCCTAGACTCATATATATCACGATGTTTCCATAAATAAGGTTGGCCCAAACGAACATCACAAACTTTGAGAGGAGAAACATCACACAATACATCATCTTTGAAGGGCTTGATGTCATACGACAGTCAACACTATTGGTTGATTCATAGATCACTTCCTTGGCGGAGCCATCCAATGGTGTAGGGTTGTGGGTGAAGTGTTGTTGACAGGTCCAACTGCTTGATGACCTCTGCTGAGATGAGGTTCTTATGGCTACCGCTATCAACGATGAAGTGCAATGGGGTGCCTTTTACCCACATCTGTGAATGGAAGATGTGCTATCCTTCTTTCGGCTCGTCTGGTTCACCAGGCTGGAGCTTGGTGGTAGCAACGGTGTCACTGGGTTCCGCATCAATGATCTGTCTTCCCCTTTCTGGTTCTGTCTCAGAGTCAGAATCCGCATCTAAGTCAAAGGATTTCACTTCGGCCACCGACGACTTCTTTGAGCGACAGTCAACAGTGTTATGCCAAGGGATCTTATGGAATTCGCACCACTTCCCGATATCTTTCTTTGTATTTATGGTGTCCTTATTTGCTTGTGTCTTGGACTAGTTGTCCCGATACTTTCCATCTTTGCTCTATCCTTTGTTCTCTGGGTTGGGGCCTCCCTTTCCTGGATTTTGTTGTGAGGGGTTCCCAGGCCCAAATAACCATGTCTTTTGTTTGAGCTTCTACTCGATTTTGACGACATATCTATAGGTTGTGCCCAAGGATGAGATGTCTATAAATTACATTTCAGTCTGGATGTGTCTATGTAGAGCACTACGATACTTGAGCACCATGTGTTGCTCCGAATATTTTATACCCAACTTGGTGCGCAAGGTATGGAAGATATTTGTGAAATCTGGCACTGCTTGGTCTCTTTCTTTCCGCAATGTGGTCCTTTTGGTATACAGTTCGTCATAACTTCCGATAGGGTCGTATTGTTCCTTAATAGAATCCCTTTAGGATTATGAGGTGATCGTGATTGAAAATAATGAGGGTTCCTCTATTTTATTTTGCTCACATAAAGTTTCCCACCAATCTTTGACATGGGGAACGACTTTGAGGAGCGCAAAAGTAATTTTTTCTCTATTCAAAATGTTATGGACTAAAAAACACCCTTCTAGTAGATTCAACCACTTGTCTACAACCTCTGCGTCTATCTGACCTTCAAATATAGGAATATCAAAATTTATTTGTACCTTGAAGGGGGCGACACCTCCGTTCGAAGAAGATGCGTTGCCTGTTTGTAGCCGCTGAAGGATTTGCATGAAACTATCCATCATCTCATTCCTCTATTGTGTGAGGGATTCCTCAATCAATAGTTTGAAAGGATCTCCTATCCCGTCATATTTATTTTCTCCTACCATGAGACATCGCTTGGGTGTGCGAGAGCTTTTGTCCTCAAGAGAAACAAGATCGAGACCCAACTCTTTGTACTCCGAGCTCGTTGGGGACATGCATTAAAACGACAAGGAGAAGACCGCTTTGAAACCACTGATTCAGATTTTATGATCAGAACGAAATGAATACAAATTATTAATAGGTTCTTAACACAAAATAACAGAGATACAGTAAAACTAGTTTTCTATTCAATAACGAAATAAGTTGAAAACTGTAAAATGCAGTGGAAACAAGCTTGCTGGAATGGTGGCGACTTATCTTTGAGAAGAGATGTGACGAGCACTCATTCACCAAAATATCATTACAATGAGGCTCTGAATATTTTTTTAAAAGAAGAAGGAATGTCAAAAACCCTAGACATCCAAAAACCTATCCCTAGGAGATGAAGCGCCAAAAGTCATGTGGGCCCCGTTTGGGTAAGTTAGTACATCAACTTCCCGGGGTCGTAACGTTTGCATACGATCTCCATTTTAGGCGTATGATAGCGCATTGGAAAGGTATCATAGAGGAGATTGATTTTAGGCACAATATAGAAGGGACTTCCATATTGAAAACCTATTTTTCCAAAGAATATCGTTTAGGGCCTCAAAACGGCTTCGGAAGTGAAAACTACTAAAAATAGTAAATTACCAAAATTGACAGAAAACTGTTTTGAGCCAGTTGGAAAAGGTGGGTGGCCACTGATATCCATCTAGATCAATCCTCCCTCCTTAGGAAATGGTATCCATTGCATTGAGGTCCCCCATCAGATGAGGAAATTTCTGCTGAATTTGGCCCTAGGTGAGCCACTTGCCTTGGTGCAGGAGCTGCCCTACTTTGATGACTCGATAAAGATGGATCCTTTGTTGTCAAGTTCTCTTGATCTGTGTGTCCACAATATGATCATTGGATTCCTGTTGTATGTAGTCGAGGTTGATATCTATTGGTGTCAGTTGTTATGCTACTTCTGAGGTGTCCAATAATGGTGGAAAATAAGGGAGAAGGAGATCCACGTTGAACATTGGGTGCAGGCCAAGGAAAGGAAGAATGTTGAGCTCAAAATCATTATCCCCCATGGCCTTGGTTATAGTGTATGGACCATAACGGAGTGGGCGAATCTTCCTATGGGGTCCTGTAAGGCGTTCTTTTTGCAAGTGCAACCAAACTTTGTCACCCACTTGAATCTTATGTGGCACCCGATGTTGATCATGGTGTTGTTTGTACTTGTCATTGGACTTTTGTAGGATATTTTGAACCTATTGGCAGATGTGTTGGATCTTATCAATGAACCAGGTGGCTTTGTCAGCTTCAGTTGGAGCAGGAGATGAGTCAGTCGAGGTGACCATAAGGGGAAGTGCAACATATATGGGACCCAATGGTTGGAATCCCAACCCCACCTAAAAGGGGTTTTGGCCGATTGAGCTATGCAGGGCTCGATTGTAGCTATGCTGGACATAGGGAAGGCTCTCATCCCATGTGCGGGGGTGCTTTGAATTATACATGCGAAGGATATGCACAATCATTCGATTTACAACCTTGGTTTGGCCATCTATCTAGGGGTGGAAGGTCATGGATTTAGTGAGCTTGGTGTCTAGCAATGACCAGAGGCTTGACCAGAATGTGCTAAGAAATTGACTATCCGGATGTGAGACAATGGTTTTTGGGATTCCAAAATGTACCCAGATTCATTGAAAGAAGAGCTTGGCAGTGGCCTCTATTGTGATGCTCTTCTTTCAGGCAACCAGAATCGCCATCTTAGAAAAGAGATCAACAATCGCAAAAACACAGTCATTTCCCCACTTGGTGGATGGGAGGCCCGACATGTAGTCCATTGAGATGGATTCCCATG
This sequence comes from Picea engelmannii, assembly GCA_009831015.1. Lineage (NCBI taxonomy): Eukaryota > Viridiplantae > Streptophyta > Pinopsida > Pinales > Pinaceae > Picea > Picea engelmannii. Next base: position 94,065 of record ML802149.1, on the reverse strand, counting down.
GCCTGTTAGGAGTAGGAAGACGGGTGTATAGGTCCTGTTTCTTAGTGGTTGGTTTGGCAATATCACAGGCAGTGCAGGACCTGATATACTTGTTGACCTCCTGTCGAAGTTTCGGCTAGTAGAAATGTTTCTGTAGAATTTCCACTATCTTTTCAACACCAAAGTGTCCTGCCACCCAACTGTAGTGGGATTCCCAAATAAGTTTCACTCACTCTCTTGATGGAACACAAATATGGCACATACGACACAACAACCTATCATGAAGATGGAAATTATCGACAACTACATTTGCACCCAACATTTGGTAGGTGGTGGAGAAGTCAGGGTCTGTCGCATAGAGTTGGGGCCATCCAGAGGTCTCATGGCCGCAAGAGTCTAGCACCGTGGTGAGTTCCACAACTGGTGGTCTACTGAGGCAATCAACAACATGATTGGTACTTCCTATTTTATACTTGATGTTGAGGTGTAATTGCTGCAAGTATGTGGACCACTTTTGATGGTGGTCATTTTGCAATTTTCCCTGTGTCTACATGAAATGCAGTGGCTTATGATCAATGTGGATGACTGTCTCCTTCCCAAGAATGTAATGTCTCCATTGGTGGTAGGATTTCATAATGGAGTACAATTCTTTGTCAGAAGTAGAGTACTTATAGACAACATCTGATAGTGTCTCACTATGATAGGCCACGGGTTGGCCGTGCTGAGTGAGAATGACGCCCACAACATACTCTGAAGAATCTTTCTTGATATCAAAGGGATGCTACGGGTCTGGTAGTGAAATTACTGGGGCTAAGCACAAGCGCTGCTTCAAATCATCGAACGATTGTTGTTGGGACCGCCCCCCAAAATTTTTTTCCTTACCACCACCCCTATTTATTTGGCTGAGGTCCCATGCAATATGGGAGAATCCTAACACGAACCTACGGTAGAAATTGGCAAGGCCTAAGAAGCTCCGAAGCTCAGTGAGTGTGGTTGGGTCTGGCCAGTTATGGATGACTTGGATCTTGGCTGGATCCACATGTACGCCATTCTGATCTATTATGTAGCCCAGGTAATGGACCCTGCCCATTCCGAAGAAGAATTTTTCCAAGTTGGTGTATAGCTTGTACTTCCACAGGGTGTGCAGAACCTGCTGAATATGCTGCAAGTGTTCAGCCCAAGTCTTGCTGTAAATTAGAATGTCATCCAGATACACAACTAGAAATGTATTGGTGAATGGTGGCAGGAAATCGTCCATCATCCTCATGAAAGTGGCTGGAGCATTTGTTAAACCAAAGGGCATGACCAACCATTCAAAAAGGCCTTCCTTTGACTTGAAGGCAGTCTTCCATACATCTGTTTGTTCTATCGGGACCTGGTGAAGTATTTGGCCCTCGTGATTTTATCAAGGAGGTCATCGATTCGTGGAATCAGGTACGAGTTTCTGACTATGATTTTATTCAGATCCCAGTAATCAATACAGAGTCGCCAGGTTCCATATTTATTCTGTACCAACATGATTGGGCTCCCGCAAGGTGATGAGCTGGGACAGATGTGCCCCTTGTGGAGAATTTCTTGGATCTGTCGATTGATCTCCTCATTCTCTAACAAAGAATGGCGATAGACTGGCCCATTGGGCAGCAGTGTGTCGGGGGTCAGATCGATGAGGTGCTTGACCTGGTAGTGTAGAGGTACCCCTGTAGGTGAGGAGAAGATATCCAAGTATTCTTCCACAACCTTATATACTTGCTTCTGCTATCTGGAGGGGTCGGTCGCAGAGCCCTAGATGTGGTTGTGATCTTTCACTTATTCTGAGAGCGAATCATGAAGAAGACAAAATTCCCCATCTGAGAGATGACCTTCCTGCATTTCTTAGCAGAGATCAAGTAAATAGCACTAGGTGGGACTGCCTCGGGTATCCTGTACAATTTCCTGTTCAAAGTAATAATAACACTACGAGGCCTAGACTCATATACAACATGACGTTTCCATAACTAAGGTTGGCCCAAAATAACATCAAAAACTTTGAGAGGAGAAACATCACACAATACCTCACCTTTGAAGGGCTTGATGCCATACAACAGTCGACACTGTTGACTGACGTGGAGATCGCTTCCTTGGCAGAGCCATCCAATGGTGTAGGGTTGTGGGTGCGGCATTGTTGACAGGGCCAACCGCTTGATGACCTCTACTGAGATGAGGTTATTCTAGCTACTGCTATCAATGATGAAGTGCAATGGGGTGCCTTTTACCCACATCTGTGAATGGAAGAGGCACTCTCCTTATTCTGGATCGTCTGGTTCACCAGGCTGGAGCTTGGTGGTAGAAATGGTGGCACTAGGTTTCGCGTCAATGATCAGTCTTCCTCTTTCTAGTTTTGGCTCAGAGTCATAATCCAAATCTGATTTAGAGGCTTTCACTTCAGCCACCAGCGACTAGTTTGAGCGAAAGTCAGCAGTGTTATGCCAAGGGCTCTTATGGAAGTCGCACCACTTCCCGGTATCTTTCTTTGTCTTTCTGGTGTCCTTCTTTTCTTGTGGCTTGGACTGGTTGTCCTGATACTGTCCATATTTTCTCTGTCCTTTGTTCTATGGGTGTGGGCCTCCCTTTCCTGTATTTTTTTGTGAGGGGTGCCCAGGCCCAAATAGCTGCGTCTTTTGTTTGAGCTTCTACTCGATTTTGATGACATATCTGTAGGCCATGCCCAAGGATGAGATGTCCAGAAATTTCATTTTGGTCTGGATGTGTCTATGCAGAGCACCGCGATACTTGAGCACCAGATGTCTCTCTGAATATTTGATACCCATCTTGGTGCGCAAGGTATGGAAGATATTTGTGAAATTTGGCACTGCTTGGTCTCTTTCTTTCCCCAGTGTGGTCCATTTGGAATACAGGTCGTCATAACTTCCAACAGGGTAGTATTGTTCCTTAATAACATCCCAGAAGGATTTCGAGGTGGTTGTGACTAAAAATAATGAGGGTTCCTCTGTTTCCTTTTTCTCACAGAAAGTTTCCCACCAATCTTTGACACGGGGAATGGATTTAAGGAGCGTAAAAGTAATATTTTCTCTATTCGAAAAGTTATGGACAAAAAAATACCCTTCTAGTAGATTCAATCACTTGTCTAAAGCATATGCATCTATCTGACCTTCAAATATAGGAATATAAAATTTTATTTGTACCTTGAAGGGGGCGGCACCTCCGTTCGAAGAAGATGCATTGCCTCTTGGTAGCCGCCGAAGGATTTGTGCGAAACTATCCATCATCTCGTTCCTTTGTTGCGTGAGGGCTTCCTCAATCAATAGTTTGAAAGGATCTCCTGTCTCGTCATATTTATTTTCTCCTGCCATGAGAGATCGCTTGGGCATGCGAGATCTTTTGTCCTCAACAAAAACAAGCTCGAGACCCAACTCTTTGTACTCCGACCTCGTTGGGGACATGCACTAAGACGACAAGGAGCAGACCGCTCTGAAACCACTGATTGAGATTTTATGAGCAGAATGAAATGAATACAAATTATTAACAGGTTCTTAACACAAAATAATAGAGATACAGTAAAATTGGTTTTCTATTCAATAATGAAATAAGCTGAAAACTGTAAAATGCAGTGGAAACAAGCTTGTTGGAATGGTGGCGGCTTATTTCTGAGAAGAGATGTGACGACTGTCCTCATTCACCAGAAGATCATTACAATGAGGCTCTGAAGGCCATTTTACAATAAGAAGGAATGTAAAAAACCCTAGACATTCAAAACCTAACCCGAGGAGATGAAGCGCCAAAAGTCATGTGGGCCCCGTTTGGGTAAGTTAGTACATCAACTTCCCGGGGTCGTAACTTTTGCATACGATCTCCGTTTTAGGTGTATGATAGCCCGTTGGAAAGGTATCATCGTGAAGATTCATTTTAGGAAAAATAAAAAAGGAATCATCAAATTGAAAGCCTATTTTCCCATAAAACATCGTTTAGGGCCCCAAAACAGCTCTGAAAGTGAAAACTGCTAAAAATACTAAATTACCAAAATTGCCAGAAAACTGTTTTGAGCCAGTTGGAAAAGGTGGGTGGCCACCGATATCCATATGGATCTATATATTCCTTCAAATGAGAGACAAATCCACTAAAATAAACATTGATGATGAGTGTTGTTGCGACGAATATGAGAGCGCAGATGATGGCAGTGATGACGACCGTTTCCAGAACCAGATAGCGGGAATGGACATAGTACAACTAAAAAATAATATCATCCTAAAGGGGTTAGTTCCACTGGAAAAGATGTTTGAAGAAAACAATGTGGATAGAAATCCCAAGATCACTGCAAATGATGAGGATGTCGATGATTGCAACATCGACACTGAGGAGAACCCAAAAATAATCAAATTGTCGAAAATTCACAGTCCATAGGTCAAGCGAGACTACATCAATATCATGAAGGATTTCCATGATGTTTTCTCTTGGATTTATGATGACTTGAAGGTGTATGACACTAAAGTGATTCAGAATGTCATCCCTCTCAAATAAGACCAGAGGCCTTTCAAAGAGAAGCTGAGACGGATAAATCCCCTGATGTTGTCACTGATCGAAAAGGAGGTAAATAAACTCTTTGAAGCTAAAATTATCGTTTCTTTAAGGTTTTCAAAATGGGTGGAAAATTTGGTACCTGTAAGGAAAAAGAGCGACGAAATAAGATTGTGTGTGGATTTTCGAAACTTAAACAAAGTGTCCCTTAAAGACCACTACCCGCTCCCTAAAATGGACTATATTCTGCAAAAGGTGGTGGGGTCCCAGAAGATGTCCATGTTGGATGGTTTTTTGGGATATAATCAAATCATGGTCCACGTAGACGACAAAGAAAAGATAGCCTTTACGACACCATGGGGGACGTTCATGTATGCCAAGATGCCTTTCAGTGCGATGAACACCAGAGCTACCTTCCAGAGGGAAATGGACATAACATTTGCTGACAAAAAGGAAAAGTTTATTGTGATCTATCTGGATGACATCATAGTATATTATGATTCCGACGAATAACACCTTGGGAATCTGAATTTTTTTTTCCATAAGTGCAGGAAATTCAGCATATCATTAAATCACATTTCAGGATGCAAAAAATCACATTTCAGTATGCAAGAAGGGAAGTTGTTGGGGCACATCATCTCGAAGGAGGGTATCAATATAGACCCCAAATGGGTTGAAGGAATCCCGAAAATTGGCACTTCATTCAGTAAGAAGGAAGTGCAATCCTTCCTGGGAAAAGTGAATTTCTTGAGAAGGTTCATTCCGAACGTGGAAAAAATTATAAAACATATCATCTGCATGCTCAAAAAGGGAAATGAGATCAAGTGGAATCTGGAATCTAGAAACTCATTCAAGGATATCAAAGTAGCACTGACTAAAACTCCCGTGTTGGCTAGTCTAGACTTCACAAAAGACTTCATCTTATTTTCATTCGCCTCAGAGCATACAATTGCTAGCATGTTGTTACAGAAAGACAATCAGAACTTTGAGAAACCTATAGCCTATTTCAGTAGGATGCTCAGAGATTCTCCACTAAGGTATGAAATTATGGAGAAATAAGCATACACCTTAGTAAAATCCATAAAGGAGTTCGGGACGCACATATTACACTCCCACGTTATTTCTTACATGCCCATCAACTCAGTCAAGGATATACTGAATCAACCTGACCTTGAGGGGAGGAAGGGTAAGTGGATACCAACCATGCTGAAATACAATCTCAAAATCAAGCCCACAAAGTTGATTAAAGGTTAGGGCCTTGCAAAGCTGATGGTGCAATCGAACTTCGATGTTGTGGGGATCAACTTCATTGCTAATCTATCATAGAATCCTCATGAAGAAACAACTGCATGGGTGTCTCAGGATTTCATCGATTCGCCGTGGTATACAGACATCATCCACGTGTTGAGAAATATGCAAGGCCCTCCGGGTCTAACTAAGACCAAGGACATATTTTTAAAGCTCAAAGAGGTTAAGTTTTGCATCCTGTATAGTTCACTATACTGGAAAGATCCTGGAGGGATATTGCTGAGTTGTTTACTGAAAAACAACACGAAGCGATCTATCGAATAATTTCACAAAGGCGACTGTAGAGGATACCACTACTACAAAACCACCATGAACAAAATCCTAAGTGCGGGTTACTATTGTCCTACCATCTTTGCAGACGTTTACAAAGAAGTGTCTAGCTTCCACGAGTGTCATATTTTTTATGGAAGAAGAAAGTTGCAGCCCCTGCCACTAAAGTTGATCTCAGTAGAAGCACCTTTCATGCAATGGGGTTTGGATTTTATAGGGGAAATGAATAAACCATCCTCGACACAACACATATGGATATTCACGATCACAAATTACTTAATGAAATAGATAAAAGAAATCCCCACGAAGCAAGTTACTGATGTAGACATTATCCAATTTTTGGAGACAAACATCCTGTCGAGATTTGGATGCCCTATCAAGATCATAACAGATAACGTGGTCGCATTCAATTCCAAGAATATGGAGAAGTTTTGTCAGGATTACAATATAACCCTGGGAAATTCTACAATGTACTACCCACAAGGAAATGGGTTAGAAGAATCATCAAATAAAATCATGACCAGGATCATCAAAAGACTCCTGTAAGACAACAAGAAGGCCTGACATAAAAAGATTATTTATGAACTGTGGGTGGACCGGGTTACCACCAAGAAGTCCATCTCAACATCGCCTTTCCATATTTTATAGGAAGGAGACACAAGTTTCCCTACCTCACTGGGGTTTCCCATCAGAAAGTTGTTGCAAGAGAAGGAGGTCGAGTTAGATGACACACAGAGGAGAATAAATCAGCTAGTTCACACACAACAGATGAGGGAACATGTGTACAATCGATCACAACTCCACTAAGAGAGGATGAAGAAAACCTTTGACAAGCATTCTAAGAAAGAGGATTTTCAGTTGGGGGATCTGGTGTTGAAATGGGACGTGATGAATGAGGATAAAGGAAAGCACAAAAAATTTGATAATCTTTGGATGGGTCCATTTAAAATCGGTGCATATCATGGAAATAATGCTTATTTTATAGAAGAACTAAATGGAGAGTGTGTTGGTTGGGGGCCTATAAGTGACAGGTTACTCAAACACTATCTGGTGAAATAAAAGTCGTTAAGTCACATGTAATTGTAAATAGTCGTTTTATTTTTGTGTCGAGTCAGTATGTTAGTAGAAAATTGAAGCTCGAAGAAAAGGCCCTGAGTTTATGCTGAATCTTATTGCGTCGATAGGTTTAGGTTGCGTTTTGTTTTTCATATTTCAGTTTCTGAAGGTCAAATATGGCCCAATGGTTAGGAACATGGTCTACTGTTCTTTTCTACCTCGCTGGGAGGATAGAATCCCCGTTGGAGCTAGCTGTTATTGCCACCATTTTTCTTTTCAGTTAGGGTCGGTCTTAGTTGAGTCATGAACTATGTGTCAAAGCATGTGAGGTCAGGTACTTAACAACAAAGGGGTCAAAGTTAGCGAGTGACCGGTTGGCCCTTAGAGTCGGGAAGAGATGTCATAGTCAAAACATGCATAAATAGTATGAGTCTGTTCCCAAAGAGTTGGGTCTTGTAAAAAAGGGAGTTTCTACGTGCCCCAGGTCGAGGCAAGTTATTAATAGAAGTCGCATCGGCAAGTGCAGTGATCATCATCAACTCATTATGAATTCTGGAAGAATGAAAAATCGTAGCATTTGTATCACATATGCCCTGCAACCCTTATCAATTGTACTTTACCCGCGCGGATGTGCTATGGAAAATTTGCAGTTTGTTTCGAAACATCCGGTCGCCATGAATTCAATGTTCCTTGGAACGATTGCACCTCTCACCTTCCCTGTTATAAATTCCATATGTTACGCACGTGTTTTATTCGTAAATCAAGCTCATGCATTGTGTGTAGTTTTCTCTCGCAAGCCCAGGTTGAGTGGGATTACCGCCTTGGGGCCATACCTAATCCGTCACACCTAGGATACGTATGAGTTGTGCCATGGAAACCTCCCAAAGAATAAGGAGGAGTGCACGAATCATAAGAGGCGCTAGGCCTAATCCCTAGAGCTTAACATTGATAAACGAAGATCCTGAGGTGAGAGAGTGCTTCAAACAACTCGGGTGCATGGCCTTTTGCACGAAAATTCAAGGATTCAATATAAGACTAGCTGAATAGTTTACACTCATTTTCGATGGATCCCACATGGTGATCTCTGATGTCATTTTTTGGGTAACCGAGTAAACTGTGTCAACCGCAACAAAGATCCCTCCACGCGGTGAGAGATTGTCTAAGGGCATGCCCTTGGAAACATAGTGCTATGAAGATTTCATTAGACAAGATTTTTTAGGATTGAAGGTTGAGGTCGGCATCTCGAGCAGATATTTGCAGGAACCTTTCTAGAAACTGCTTAGAGTAATTAGGAAATATTTCACCTATGAAGGGAGGTTCGACATGATACACTCGCACCACATTAGATTGTTGATGCACTTCACAGGAAGGAGACCATTAAATCTACCCTTTTTCCTACACTAGAGTCTCCAGGAGATGGTGAGCAGTGCACAAGCCGAAGTGGATCAATCGAAAAGGAAAATCTCTCATGTCTCTCTTATTAAATTTTTGATAGTTGAGGAATTAAGATGATTGGGGAGAAATTGGGATTTTTTCTTGCTCACAGTGGGTTTCCCCAAGGATAAAAAAGGAGATCTCTCTCTATCTGTGGAAAGGGTAATACCACACCACGCGAAGGTTGGAGCGGAAAAGACTACGTAGGAAGGAAATACGTCTCGATCCCTTCCCCCCCAACAACCAATACCTTGGAGAAGGGGTAGGGCAAAGAAGAACAAGGAAAGTGGGGAAGCCCGATTCCCAAGCGAACCACGCACAAGGTCGGTCGTTGAAGAATTAATTATGCATGCTATTCGGCTGGAACCTGTCAAAGTTACGAGTTGAGAAAAATGGAGAAGAATAAGGAAGACAAATATCGAAGAAGAAGATGTTAGAGGGCCGTCCCAACAACTGAAGAAGGTGAAACTTGCCATTGCCGAGATTTACCAGGAAAATAGGGAATTGAGATGATAGTTAGCGATAAAGACCCTTGAAGTGTCATCATCACAAGGCCGTGAAGGAAAAGTGAAGTGGCTCAAGAGACAACTCAAATATGCACAAGATACAATCGTACAACTGCGCGAAACACAACGTTTTTTGGAATAAAGGAAGGATAAGCATCTTAGAGAATGTGAAATGGCTGGGGAGAAAGTCCACGCAGACCTTTCCAGCACATAAAAGAAGCATGATTAAATAACTTTGTTTTTTTTATGCTCAAATGTGGCGCGAATCTTGACAGTTTTGAAGAAATACTTTCCCTTGGATGATTTTTTCATTTTGGTAATGAATACAAGAGTTAGTCGTCACATGCAATGTATGCACCTTATCAAATGAGCAGGGGGTTGAAATCAGAACCGTTACAGTGGATGGAAGAAATCTAACAGATCACTTGATCATTCAGATATCCTGTCAAAGGAAGGAAACAACACATCACTCTCCCCCGTGATGATACCTTGCTGATAACCAAACCCCCATGGCAGAGAAAAGCGGTCATGACGTGACCAAATATAGTTGTTTTCTATTTCTGAAAACAGGTCATACGAAAGTTCATTGAACGGAAGACGACCATTTTCCTAGATTCTAGGGATAGTAGCTAGAAAGCAGGGCAACCCAAGCGACGCCCTTGCCTAAATATTTTATCTTTTCAATGTAAGCTAGGTTGGTTGGAAAATTAGTATAGACAATGACTATTGAATTTAGTTTGAGTTCGATCGAAATTTAACGCAAAAGTCCTAAAGCTTTGATGAAAAGATTATAATTGTAGAAGTTAGATGTATTGTTTCCTTTCTTTGCGTATGCACTTCCTGTGTTATTTATTCATATCTATTTATGTCTGAGTAGGAACGTAATTTCAAACCTAGGATTCATTGTGCAACGCCATTCAGAAAAATCATTTTCCTCTAAGTTAACTCTGAATTCATCCTCAGAGGTGCTTTGAGTTACTTCATGTGTTTTTCTCCCCGCTACACACAAGGATTTTAAACTGAAGACTGTTGCTCGCTTAGCCTTTATCCTCTCAAGTTCAGTCACCGAGGCATTGTTTTCCATCGTTTTCTTAAACCAACTCCATAGCCCAAGGTCTTACTCTCTTGTACCAATAGAACCACAAAATTGTTATTTAAAGGTGTTAAATCTAGCCAATAACTTAAATCCATATCCTGTATCAAGACAAAGTCTCCTGAGAGAGCTCTCTCGAGGTCCTAAAGTCTATTTTCGGGTCTCAAAGTTGGTTTGTAGGTTTCCTTTGTCATTCATTTCTCAGCCAAACGAAGTTTATAGAGTGCTAACACAATCAGTTTCCTTTTCTTGCTACTTTGGATTTACCGTATCTATCTTGGAATTTGAATGATCCTATTTTTCATTCTCCTTATTGGCCCATCATACCTACTAAGTTACCATCTGTCATTCCTAAGTTTGACGACCGATCAGGAGAAGACCCAAACAATCACGTCATGAATTTCCATATTTGGTGTTCATATAATTCATCGATGGATGACTCCATTCGATTACAAATTTTCCAATGAACTCTTATGGGTTCGGCTGCCAAATGGTATATTGAGTTACCATGAGGGTTCTTCAATGAATTCAACACCTTAGATATGGCCTTCTTAACACATTACCAATTTCCAATTCGATATGAGACATGAACTAAAATTTTTGTTTCATTTAAACAATCCTCTTCCACATTTATGATCATATTCATGAATGGAGGAGAAGAAGATGCTTAATCAAAGTTCCCCTTCCTGATCAAATGTTAGCTGAGTGGTTTACTAAATATCTCATTGGCCCTATAGCCCGTGATGTTTCCATGGGTGGTGTCATCATTGAAGAGCAGGATATTAGTCATGCTCAATATCTAGATCTCATTTATTCACAAACAGACACACTATACGACTTGATCCCTGATGCTCCTCGTCCTTATACGAACCCTACCCAAACACCTTCAGTAGCTTCTCATGCTGCTACTGGCGTGATAGACACTTTTCAGGTTGAGACTCAGTCTAAACAAGCCAGTCATACAAATCCCAAGTCTACTATCTTTAATGTACAAAATCTTCCTAATCCGACTCCTTCCCTCGATAAAACCTCTCAAGTCAATTCGGTTCAATCTACACCTACTGGTAAAAATCAAAATAAAAAAAAGGGAAGGGTAGGAATAAGGAGGACAAAAATAATAATCAACAATCTGAAAAACCCAAAACACAACCTGTTGATGAAAAGGACAAATGTAAACCTCGTTATCCTTGCCTTATCTGTGGTGAGAATCATTATACAAAATATTTTCCTTGATGGGCTAAGGTTACTAAGTTCCTGCAAGGGACCGGGACACCTCCTACACTCGCCGTCTTGTCACAACCATTTCCTTCTCAACAATAGGCCCAATTGGTCATTCATGACCAACCTTCTCCCTCTACCACATCTTATGTACTTATGTGTACTGGTGACTCCAAGAAGAACTAAGTTGCAATCACAACTCAAGCCAAAAATTATTCTCCTTCGAAAGAGAAATTTGATGATTTACCACCTCTGTTGGTTCAACCTCCTCCACCAACTTTACCTCCAAACGGTCCTATCCATTTCGAAATACCGGGCCTAAATACAGTTCTTCATCCTTCTCCCAATGGCCTTGTTCAAAAGTAGTCATTTAATCCTCATGCACGTGCTTCCCAAAACTACAGTATTGTAGAAGCCCTTGCACAAGCACCCTCTACCATGTTGGCTCTCGAATTCCTTCAAATTTTTCCTACTCAATGAAAGGAATTATTAAAGGCTATTGGTGGAATCCATTCTATTGATACTAATTTAATAATCCTTGACTTGGAAGATCATATTCCAAGGCTTCCTCCTCAATTAGCATTTCAGATCCAAGTTGTTGTGGAAAATAAGAATATTTGTCGAACGATTATTGAAGAAGGAGCCTTGACTTGCATCATGTCCGTCACTTGTTGGAAAGTTGTTGGCTCTCCTTCCCTTACTGAGTCGCACAATAATCTTAAATATTTTAATGGTACAGGTTTTAAACCTTATGGTGTTCTTCCTTCATTGTTTATTATGTTAGAAGGTAAGACTGTTAATGTTGAGGTTGAGGTATTTGATGCACCTCTCGATTACAACCTTCTACTCGGATGTAGCTGGATTGATTCCATGCACGCTATTGTTTCTACTCTTTTTTGTGTGTTACATTTCCCACACCAAGGAAAATTCATTACTATTGATCAACTTTCCTTCTTTAATTCTCATTCACATTCTAGCAACGTACCTTTTATTTTGAAAATACCTCCTGGTTACGAGAACCTCGTCGTGGGTCTTTTAAAAGATTCAACCTTGATGGGTACATTTCCTATTCCACCACTCGATATTCCTCCTCCTTTTTTCGTCTTGATTAACATGATATCAAACTCTGTTCGTGAAACCCCTGAGTCTTATGACCCATGGATAGTACCTAGCTCTGGTGACTATCTTCGTTACGGTGACTAAATTCTTGTAAGTCCGGTGTAATCAGCTTATCAAGCTATCCAATTGGCAACTCCTTCTCCTCCTTCTCTTGGTGATACATCTCCTGATCCATTCCACGTGATCTTTCCTACTGATAAGATGATCATGATGGTCATTTCTATGGAATATACTCCATGGGATGATGGGAATCATTGCTCTATTCTCTTCCTAGAACATGAGACCATAGAGAGTTACCAATGGATTTCGACTTTGTATACCGTTGTTGTTATTTCTTATGTTCCTGAGTCAACACACGATGTTTTGTATGAAGGGAAATTGAGTAATATTTCACCTACCGTTCCTCTTGACATATCGATTAAACCCAGAGTTGTGGAAAATGTTCATATCGGTGCCTCATGTTCTATTGATGAGGTTCGCACTTATAAATCCCTTTTCCAAGAATTCTGTGACGTTTTTTCTTGGAGTTATGAATAAATTCCTAGTATTGATCTTGATATTGTTGTGCATGATATTAAGACTTACCCAGATGCTAAACCCATTCGAAAGGGACTTTGCCCAGTACATCCATGTAAAGCTACTGCTATTAAGCTTGAAGTTGAAAAACTTCTTAAAGATGGCTTTGTCTATCCTGTGGCTTTGACTGATTGGGTATCCAATCTTGTTCCGGTTAACAAGAAACAAGGCACGATCCGCGTTTGTGTAGATTATAGGGATATAAACAAAGATTTTCCCAAAGACAATTATCCAACCCTTTTCGTTGACCAGATTGTTGACGACTATGTCGGGAGTGAAATCCTCTCCTTGATGGATGGTTTCTTCGACTATAATCAAATCAATAGTTTTCCTGCAGATCAACATAAGACTTCTTTTATTTTCCCTTGGGGAACCTTTGCATACCGAAATCTTCTGTTTGGTCTCAAAAATGTTGGTGTGACTTTTCAATGCGCTATGTCTCACGCTTTTCATGACATTAAGCACATTGTACAACCCTATCTAGACGATATATAGATGCATTCTATGTGTCATCAAGATCACCCGACACATCTATGGGCCATTTTCCTATGCTGTCATTATTATTGCATCCATTTGAATCCACACAATTGTGTTTTTTGTGTGGAATCTGGATGACTTCTTGGTTTTATCGTGCCTATACATGGGATTAGGGTAGACCCCTTGAAGGTTGAGGATATTCTCAATTTACCGCCTCCTTCCATACTATGCCAACTCCAAAGTTTTCAAGGGAAGGCAAAATTTTAACGTCGATTCATTCCCAATTACGCTAAATTAACGAAATGATTTACTCGACTTCTCAAGAAAGGTTACAATTTTGTATGGGACGACACTGCTAATAAATCCTTTGAAGCTTTGAAACTCACCTTAACCCATACACCCCTATTGTTTCCACCTGATTACAGTTGAGATTATTTCTTGTACTTAGCGGCTTCGAACTCTACCATTTCTATGGTTTTATTCCAAGAGGATGAGTCACACGATGAACATGTTATATACTATTTGAGTCAGAGTCTCATGACTACCGCAACCAAATATTTACATGTGGATAAACTGGCCTTGGCAACTGTTCAACATTTTCATCACTACATCTTATTATGCAGAACCATAGTCATTTCTTATTGCAACCCCATGCAACACATCCTTACTCGAAAATTGCTGGGGGGAAAGTACTCTAAATGGATAATTATTCTCCAGGAGTTTGATTTGGAGTTTGAATGCACCAAGTCAAAGAAGTCTTTGGTTTTTTTCGAATTGATATGTGACCTTCCCTCTACTAAAATAGAAACGGTGGCAGAGGATTCATTACCTGACGAATCTCTATTTCTGATAAGTTTTGACGACCTATGGTACAGAGATATTATCATTTATCGCCAGAAAAAATAAAATCGGCCTGATATTTATAGTACATATCTTCTTCGTATCCGATATCAAGCTCGTCAGTACATCATCCTTGGTGATACCCTTTACCGTCGTGGTATTGATTCCATATTTAGACGATGTCTCACCTATGATGAAGCTGAGAAAGATTTGAATGAATGTCACTCTAGAGCATGTGGCGATCATATTTCTGGGTATGCCACTGCCCAAATTATCTTACAAGATGGTTATTTCTGGCCTTCATTTTTTAAGGATTGCATCACTATCATCCATAAATGCCACGCTTTTGAAACTTACAAAAATAAGATCCAATCTCACCCTGCTCCTTGTCACCCTGTAGTTTTTGTGGGTCCATTCGCTAAATGGGGTATTGAATTCATGACATGTAACCCTCACTTGCCTAGGGGGCATGGATACATTATTGTAGCTGTGGATTATTTCACTAAGTGGGTCGAGGCGATGCCTACATTTGATAATACCGGGAAAACTACAACTTTATTCATATTCAATCATATTGTTACTAGATTTGGTTTCCCTCAAGCCATCGTCACTGATCACGATAGTCACTTTCGCAACTTCATGATGTATGAGCTTACTAATAAGTTGGGTCTTCAACATGAAAGCTCAACCCCCTATTATCCACAGGCCAATGGCCAAGTTGAAGCAATCAACAAAGTACTCACTACTATGCTTCGAAAGATGGTAGGAATTCACAAGTCAAATTGGCACAAATGCTCTTCTCGGCATTATGGGCCTATCAGACATCCGTTAAAGCTGCCATGGGGTTCACACATTTCCAGTTAGTATACAATATTGAAGCAATTTTTCCGATTGAATGTGAAATCCCATCTTTGAAACTAGTTGTTGAACTTCTCCCTAACACCTCAATTGAAGAGGAACGTCTTTTATATTTGATGCAATTAGACGAAACCCACCGCGATGTTGCCTTAGTCATTGAAACCCAAAAAAATCATGTCAAATATCAATATGACAAGCATGTCAAACCACATGTATTTTCTGAAGGTGATCTAGCTCTCCTTTATGAACAAGATTGTGATTTACTAGGGGCCGGTAAATTCGAACCTATGTGGTGGGGTCCTTATATTGTGAAACGATTGTTGGAGAAAGGGGCTCATGAGCTGGTAGATTATGATGGAATTCCTTTGAGTGAACCCAGAAATGGGATTTACTTGAAGAAGTACTATGCTTAAATCATTTTTGCATGAGTGATGTGTATTTTTAGTGTATTCATTTTTGGTTCCACCTTTCGGCTTATTACCTTGCATTGTGCTTGGTTTCCAGATGTCGGTGTATTTTCTACCCCATGTCGGCTTTGCTGATGGCGCTACTCATAGTACTTAAAACTTAGCATCTACTGCTTGGGAAATCTATGCACCTACAGATGAATTGATCAGTCTACATGGTATTTTCCTTGGTCGTGCAACTAATAATATCGTGGAATACAATGCAGTTACCAAGTTGTTAACTAACGTCACTTCACTTGGAATACATAATCTTATTGTACGACTTGATTCAAAGTTAGTAGTACTACAATTGTGTAACATTTATTCCATCCAAAACCCTACTTTGTTATGGGTATATTTATGAATTCGCCTCTTGGAATGATATTTTGATTACATTGAATATCAACACATTCCTAGATGTCTAATTACATGAACAGATGCATTGGCTAATTATTTTTTAGACAAAGATTTGAGACATTTATAAATCCAATCAAACTTTTTACAAAAACAAGTAAGCCGATAGGAATTTTGTATTTATAACGATAAAAGTTTACAAAAAAAAAGTGTTTTGTCTGAAGACCAAAATATCAAAAATGAGAAGCTCATAGGTTCATGTACAAAAAGCATCAAGGATGTTGCTTGCTGTAACAAGCAACTTCCCATGCTACTGTACATAGAAGTCGAATGATAGATGCAGACAGGCCCACTGTGTGGCGTTGGTAGTGCCTAGGGAGCTCATCCATAGTGGTGTCAAGGACATGCATGGTCAGTCCCTCTAGGTTCTATTCTATAGCCTCGAGATCTGCAGCAACCACCCCTGCTACAACACCTCCCTCTCCGCACCTCTGGATGGGAGATGATCCCTGCGGAAGATAAGGCCCCACATCTGCATTGATGAGAGCTCTCCCCACTGGGACCCGTTAGGAAGAGCTAGATCTAGTTCTCCACAGAAATCCACCCCGACATACGCATAATATTCCACCATGAGCAGTTGATTCCTTAGCCATTGGAAGAAGAAATCATCATATTTGATGATGGAAACACCACCATGTTGAGCCATGAGATCTACCCACCTCTTCATTTGTGTATCCTATGGAGCGGGTATATCCCACTCCACTTGCAGATGTATGATAGGAACCCTCTCTAGAAAGACAGACACCAAAATGGACCCATATCCAAATTTCTTCAGCCGACCATTTCAGCACTTGGTAAGTTGTTTCTTCATTCTTTTTAGGACACCCTCACACCAGTTGAAGACCTTGGGATCCATGTATTCTATCGCATATTGAAAATGACTCTGCAAAGCCATATGGGGAGTTGCACTCCTTGCAATGTGAGTACTATTATAAATGATAGTCCACAATGGCAGATCCTAGACATCCCTGATGGCCACCTTGCCACTATCTTTCTCAGTACTTGGAACACAATGGTGACGAACATAGTAATCCATAGTCTCACTGCCACTCTTTCTTCTTCTAAGTGACACCCGTGAACCACGATGAGATAGACCTGTCAGGAAATAAATACCCTCTATATCTATTGTGAGTGTGTGGACACCCATGTGAAATTACTGCTTGTTCACATCCCACATGTGAACCAGGTACTCCAGTAGTCTCAACTGGACTCTCATACCATAAATCCTAAAGAATTTTAGTAACCCACACTACCTTAGAGCCATAACTATCCCCATGTCATTCCTGGTGAAGTAATCCATTTCTTAATGTTCACGCTCATGCCACTCCAACATCTTGACCAAGGAAATCCTTCCAAGGAACAATAATATAAGATTAGAAACTTAAAATTCTTTCCTGGAGGTTTTTTCTAGTTAGGTTTATCTTTTTTAAATTTTTGGCTTCGATCGTCGCAGGGATGTGCATTCACGAAGTGCGACGTCATCGCACCCTTAATATAGGGTCACCTTCGATGATCCTATATCATCGCAGTTCATGATATAGGGAACTTGCAATCATATCAATGCGCAGGTAGCCCCATAAAATTGACCCAACACACAAATTTGTGTTGGCAAATGTTTAATAGGTAGCATATGCTTGTCATTGATGGCAAGTACAATAGTGAAGATGGCAGGATCAAAGTGTGCATCGATGGAAAAACAGGAACAACATAAGCTTAGGAGGAATTAGCGCAGAAGTCCAAGAATCCCTTGGGGATTCGGAAGTGAAATCTCAGGAGGAACAACGTCGAGGAGAACGCGTGCAACAAATCTCAAAGATACAAGAGTTCACAGAGGAGAAGGAAGACAAAGATCTAGGCCTTTGAGAACTTGTAATTCTCCCAAGGTTGGGAGGAAAGTGTGCAAAGCTCAGGAGGGAGCACAGCCATCATCAGTTCAGCTGAAGAAGAAGATCTGGACCATTGGTTTCTAGGTCCAGGAGGAGCTTAGGAGAAGCCTACAGAAGGGAGAGATCGAGAGCCATTGGATCTCATTCAGAAATCCCGTCAGCCATCAGATCGGACAGGAGCTGCACGAGGTTTACCATCAGGAAAAGCCAAGGTGAAATCTCGAAAGGAGGGTTGACTCATCGGGGTTTCACATATCAGGAATCCCATGAGCCAATGCATTGCGGCATTGAAAAACTCGAAACCCCGACGAGTGGTAAGACTGCGGTCACGAGGATAACGGTCATATGGGCCAGGAGCCTATCCAGGAGAGCTAGTGCGTAAAGAGCGCGTTGGGATTTGAGGGATCGCGAATACTGAGGACATACATGTTTCGACATTGGAAAGTTCGAAACCCCGGTGAGGATATTTGGCTGCGGTCATATAGGGGCAGGTCACGTGTACCACGAGCTTAGCTGGAGGGCTAATTGAAGTTAGAGGCGTCAGATCTGAGCGTAGGGTCCGACCACCGTTGGATCGAGGAAAACCTGCACGATATTTTAAAGTGCAAGGAGCAGAGGGCTCACAAATCCTGGAAGCAGGAGGACCATCCATCTCAGGGGGTGATCTGGACCGTTGATCCAACTCCCTGTCGAAGTTTCGAGGATCGCGTGTTGGAAATGTCAAAGAAACAATGCAACAGGAATCCCGATTTTTCGATATGCAAAATTCTGGCGTAATCTGAGCCGTCAAATCAAGATCACATATGAACCGTCGATCCGACTCATGTCAACAAACCATGTCAGCTAGGAACACGTGGCATAACCAGGTAATGACAAGTGTCAGACTGATTCAACATGCCAAGCACATGTAAGTCACGAATCAGGGTGACATGTGGCAGTTATTTAACACATGTGATGTCAGCAAACGTACACCTTGTCGGAGTTTCGGGGATCGAGAGTTGGACATGTCAAAGTTTTTTAACATCAGGAATCCTGATTTCTCGATGAGTGAAATCCCGACTTAATCTGAACCATTAGATCTAGATATAATCTGGACCGTTGATTCCAGTCCTTGTCGGAGTTTCGGGGATCGAGAGTTGGACATGTCAAAGATTATTGACATCAGGAATCCCGATATCGCGATAGGTGAAATCGTGATGTAATCTGAACCATCAGATCAAGTGTTGATCGGAGGGCTACTAATGCATGACACAATGAAACTACCAGAAACCATTGATGGCGTCTGCTAGAGAATTCGAAGAGACCCTTGTGTGATCGCCAGAGAAGATGAAGAGTCTCCAAGCTTCGTCTAAGTGAAGGAAGACTATTCTTAGAAGGGATTGACAGATGAATGAGCATGGAAGCCTATA
>ML802149.1:37711-65936 GCA_009831015.1 Picea engelmannii | reverse complement strand
CTAGAGAAAACAGAGAGTTGGTGCTCTCAGCAAGTTGCATCTTGCAAAACTGAGGTTGTAGCCTCATTATGAGTTGGTGCTCATATGTATGATACTGTAAAGAATGTAACCATTACTTATCATATAAAAGAAAAGAGGTTTTTTCCCTGCATGGGTTTCCTTGGGAAATATTTGTCTCTGTGTTTCTCATATATGTGAATGATGTTGAAAGTGCCATTGCTTATTTCCCTCCATTATTGTGATAATCATTCAGAGTCTCTACAAAGAGTTTAAAAGAACCATAATTGTTTAAGCACGGTAACAACTGATTCACCCCCCCCCCTCTCAGTTGTCTAACAATTTGACCAACAAAAATCAATTTTGAAACCATGAAAACATGAAGGAGAAGGAGATTACATGTTTGACGGAGACGATTTGTGAAATGATCCACCGCACGCTCCGCAATCGACAGTTGAAATTTGGGGTGAAAAAGGGATTTGGAGAACAAATTTGCAAATGAAATCGTAAAATGGTGTTTTTGGCCTATTTTATTGTCTTTTATCATTTTTTATTTGCAAAATTATATCATTTTTATATGGTATCCATGCCCTAAAGTCTTAAAAAGTTGGAAAGTGTTGACTTTTGCAGATTAAGAAGTCTAAATATGAGACGTTGGAACAAGGGTCCACCCCTTTTGGTTTGTTTTTGTATATTTTTCGCATGTACAGATCCTTTTAGGGTTTTTCAGGAAAAACTCCAAGCAGAGTCTTAATTCTTTTTCACGCTCGTGAAACCATGAGAATGTAATCGAGTAGTATTTTGTCATTTTTTCGAACTCGTATTGGCAATACAAAAAACAAAACCTATGGAGTATCCTTTAAGCTCTTTTCAAGCTCCCTAAACATGAAAATATGGCCAAGCAACCTTGTTCTTTTCCCGCTCGTAAAAGTATTTGAATAAAACTTCTAATGAGCAATAGGTTATCTCTTTTTTTGTCTCTTCAGATTAAATTACGAAAAAGGACCTGATGGAGTTCTCTTTAAGTGTTTTTCAGACTCTCTAAAATTGAAAAACCCTCGAGTTTTATTTCTTTGGACTCATTAAACAAACATCGAAAGACCCATATGAGATCGAACCACTCCTTCTTAGGGTTCATTAAACATACTCCAAGGGACTCGTACAAAGGATGAGCTTACATCTACAAGAATATTTTATCCTCCTCAATCTTGCGTAAAAATAAAGAGGTACTCGCTAGAAATGGTGGGGGGAAATTGTGAAAGAAATGTGTCTCTATATTTGTGTTAGTGGTAGTAATAGTCTCTCTTGAACATGACACCCCCTTTCATGATTGTATCTGGGTTGGGAAATCCATTTTTCTCTCGTTTGACCATCCACAAATTTATATGTTAGGTCCTCCTTGAGTCAATGCTGCCAAGAGAATTGTTTTGTCGTTCATATGTTCAAGAGAAGTCCAACCTAAACAAGCCTTCTATCGAGTCGACCATCTACAATTATAAATTTTCTACCATGTCAGCCTTCCCTGAGTCAGTTCTGAATCACTTCATACTCTGATCTACTTCAAATGTGTTATGTATTTCATTTCATTGATGGAGGATACATCAAGGCCCTCCTGTGACGAGTCTTTTCCTGTCGGCTTCAACTCATTATCCGGGAACAAGACCTAGAAATCATTTAGTACCTTAGGGCCTGCATGCCTCAATGGCAGGTTTCTTTTCTTTCAACAATGGGTTCACATTATTGACCCCTAATTAGAAATTCCATCGAGTTTTCAACTTCAACTCATTTATTCACATTCGTTGGATTTTACTAGTGTACCTTGGGAGTCATTGACATCAATAGTGATTTCCCTCGCACTTGTTAATGGTTTTCATTAAAGACCAGTAATCAAGTGGTTTCTACCATGTTTGACTTTGACACATGTAATCACATGGCTATATTCGTACTTAGAGATGACGGAAATGAAGGCCCATGGATCTTATCATTTTTGGTCCAGGTTGCGACGGAGTATTCATGAATTTGTACTGACGCATAGATCCACAATGTATTCCTGGTGGCTATGTCGACTCATGATGACATGGATACACAGTGTATGTTTAGTGGCCATGACTCACTTGGCACTTATTATTAGAGTCACTTGTAGTCTGAGTATGGGAATGTCTGCCTCATAAAATGGTATATTATTATGCATATGCTTGATTGTTTGCAGGTTCTCTATCAATGCACTCCTTGTTTTCGACACACACATTCTACAAAGTATTTCAGTTGTCATGAGTTTCAACTTCATACTTTTTGGGGAATTATGTTACACATTATTTTCATCACCTCACTGGTCAACTGACAACATGTGTTCATGTTCCCTGAAAATATAAAAAGAAGACTTTCTCCATGAGAAGATTGGTTTTCTTTCCTCTTTCAAAAACCATATCAAGGAAGGTCGTTGCACCCTACCATATGCATGGGGTGCGACGATGCCTGATCATCACACTCTGCCCTAAACCTGTACTAGAACGTCGTCGTATTCTACTTGTGCATAGGGTGTGATGATGCTTAAAGCATAGGAAAATTCAAATTTCACGAATGTTCTAGAAGGTGAGGTGGCCTCCGATCGGTTTGGATCTTACTCGCTTCTCTGATTTGGTGGGATCGTCTTAATATCCTCATCCATATCTCTTTCACACTATATAAAGAGGGATCTCTCATGGAAAGGCTAAGGTTGAATAGGATAATATTTGCATGGAGAGTTCTACTTCAGATTATTCTTAAGAGATTTGCTTTAGTTATTCAAGTCAGATTGTGGATCGTCTTCGTTCAAGGCATTGGAGCAAATGTGTTTGTGTTGAATAAAAGGGAAATTGAAAGGGAACCTTGCAACATCAAGGCATTGGTTGTATTCTCCACTTTCCATTCATTTAATATAGTAATACATTTCTTCCCTATATAAGCATCTCGTCTTCTATTGTATAATTCCTTGATCATATACATAGACTTCATTAGAATACATATATCCTTGTTTTCCCTCTTTGTTGGTTTGTGATTCTTAGAAAGTCTTACTATTCTGCAAACTCAAGGAAGGAGCTACAAACACGACACTAGCGAGGATAAAGCATCATTTAAAAGGTATGCCACTTGTAGCTCACTAAACTAGTTCATATGATGATGAATTTTAAGGCGAAGTGTGTATTATGTTCTGTTTTTTTCTAGTTTCCCGTGGAAGTTAGGGAGATTTGCTTGTGTCCGCACTTACTGATTATTACAATAACAAAAGGAACATAATGTTTTGCATGTTTCATTACTAAAGAAATATGTACATGATTCTGATCATATAATTGACTGGTATGTGATTCAGGTGGAGCCAGAGGGAGAATTCCTGCCAGAACCACAATACATAAGAGACAGGAAGGGAACCCCACTCGGAAACATAACCATTGCATAGATCAAGGTGCATTGGAAATAATTTGGTCCAGATGAAGCGACATGGGAGATGGAGGATGCCATGAAACATGCATACACATTTTTGTTTACTTCTATATATACAGAGCACATCGACAAGTAGAACATTGAGGATGGTGTTCGTTTAAGGGGGAGGGGATTTAACAACCCTATTTCCCCCAGCTTGTAAATATAACTATAACTTTCCAAAATACTATGGAAGACAAAATATGTGTGAATTATGGATTTGATTAACCTTTTGTTATAAAAGGTAATGTATGTATTTCTATTATTAATTAAATATGGATAGTGTTGCACAACTGCTGAAAGAGGGGTTTGCCAAGATAGACCATGATTCTATGAAAGAGATGGTGAGTGGAAACCATAAGTGGTTTATATGACCCCCACCAAACCAGTACTTCACTGGATTTAATTTCTCAGACCCAGAACAGTCCTCTGACCTAGAAATGAATTACCAGTAAAGATGGTAGTTGGAAAAGTCCTCCTCAAGAGTTATTAAGGAGATGGGGTAGAGTACCCATATGCAAGACTTCCAGAACTGACCACAAGATGGGGATTCATACCCATGCAACCTTGTTGAGAAAGGAAATAAAAGAGGCAATTTGAGAGGAAGAGGTAGATCTGCGAGGAGCAAATTCGAAAGACCAATCTCAAGAAGAGAAAAGAGCACTTGCAACTCTCTGGTTCGAGGAAGAACTGAGATATAATCTTGTTATGGGTGCAAGAAGATTTTGGTAGCGTTTTCAGTCCAATATGATAAATGGGGCTGATGAGTGATTGTGGAAGTACTCATGCAGACCTCCTTGCTTGGTACAGAGAAAACCAGTTTCCAATATCCCGTGGGAGGAGGAGAGTAACCTTCGTCCATGACTTTCGTTGACCAAGAACAAAGAGTATCTCTTAGAGCATCATGGTATAGCTCGGGGGTGGTCAGTGGTAAATCCATTTAGGAGTGGATGTGCCTATGGTTGGGTGGAAACCTACACCCCTTTCAACAGTCACTTCACGATTTTGGTTTCCTGATAAGTATTTTCATACTCTGTGTATTGAAATGGAAATGATGAATGAATATATTTATATGTCTATGAATAAGTTTTGTATTGAATGATTAAGGTAGAACTATGCATTGTCTCTCTGTGAACCCATGCTTTTGAATGGTCTTTTGCTTGCCTTAGTTTAGTAGTTAAAAATTTATGGGACGTAAGTCTACAGGAGATTCGGGGTAGGATTTACTAGAATTCTTAAGTCCTGTCGACCTCTCGAATCTACCTTCGCGAGAATGCCAAGTTCAAACTCTTTGGAAGGAGGGTGCCTCCTTCAGACCCTTCACCTGTGTGACCAAGGGATCATTCCCATGTCCTTAACCAATTCACGGCTAATATATTAGCACGTATCTCATGAATATTTTTTGGATGACCCATATGACCAAGGTCTGGGAACCTTTCTCTCGGCTCAAAAGGAGCTAATATTTTCTGGTTTTGGAACTTTGTGGGTTCATAGCTCTGGAGTATTATGACCTTACCATTTCTAAACCAGCCAAAGGAAAACAGGTGTTATGGTTACCCACGAGGTTGACCAGCACCTAGTAGTTTCCCTAACCGTGGCAGATAGACCTGCCCCGTCGTTAAGCCCTGATCCATTTATCAATCGCGAAGTAACATGAGTCATAGATTTGAGGGCATTCAGGAGTCCCCTTGGTTGTTGGATCTACGTTGAGGTAAGTCCAGTGAAGTCCTACTTTGAGAGAATAAAGGTTTTATAACACCAAATTCCCCGAACACCAGAGTTATGAATTGATGTAAGCCATGGATTTGGGGAGTCTGTTAAGAACCCCTCTTAACCGTATGATTATCCAGTGGAGGGACCTGAGTATGATACTTCAATGAAGTTATTTTTTAGGAGAGAGGAGTGGCCATAATGCCAAAACCTCTGAAGGAGGGAGATGAGAAGTAAGGAGGATCATAGATCTAGGGACCCTCTGGGATATCCCATGATTGTTAGATCTATACCGTGGTCATATTGGCGCTGACCACTTCGGGACCAAGGAGGAAGTCACAGCATGAATCCCCTGAATGTCGAAGTTATGAAGTAATGAAGGTCGTATATCCATGGGTTTACGTGGACACACCTTGACCGTGAGATCAAAGGACTTGGAAGGCTGTCAGTTGGGGGTGAATTGACACACTGAAATCACTTAGGGTGACATGGATCCCATTTGACATGCCACTTGTCACCTGGATTCAAAATTTATGAAGACCCTATGTGCCCATTAAAAACGTGACATGTGTCACCCACTGTAGGGGCCACGTGTTATCTCTGCCTTGGCGCGTGTCATCCCTGGAACTTTCTTACTTCGTCCATTTGGCGGGTGGAGTAATCGAGACCCACCTATCCTTGCCTTTGCATATAGTACATCACCAAGTGTGAGGGTGGACCCTTCAAAAGTCCATAGGTTTGGGATGTAGTGTCATGGGTAATTTGAAAGGCCTGAAGGTGGGAGCCACGTGGAGAGATTTCGGTCTTCTTCGGGATTCAGGAATTCGGGACTACGGAGGACATGCATGCAGAATAGAAAAGGGGCGTTCAACGCCAAAGCGCCGAACTTTGGACCCCCCTATAGATTATATGTTAAATGAATACCTGATCCCACTGTTGGATTCGATGGTGGATGGACCTCCCCTGTGGAAGTAGGAACTTGGGGATGGTACGAATGAGGTGGAGTCACGTGGCCCATGTCTGAGAAATGCCCAAAGAACTTCGAGAGGCCATAAATTGAAATCCAGAGCTTAGTTTTGAGTATGGTAGTAGTTGTTAGAGAGTTAGGGTTGAGTAGAAGAGGATGGAGATCTCAGAGAGATGATTTGATACGAGTAAAGTAAGTGAAATTTTGATGCCCCATCCCTAGAAAGGGTACATGGGGGTCATGTTTTTTACACACCCTCTATCCTCCTTCGTCCTTCAGTCCAAATCTTCCCGTTCCCAACCGTGGAAATACTCTAGCTCCCAAATTCCACCACCTTACCCTCCTGGATTCACGACTGTTCAGCGCAAACTCATATTGGCATTACGTAGAGACAATGGTGAAGAAAAGTTTAGGAAACAACTGATGGAGAAGGAGCCAGACTGGCTCTTGGACTCGGGCTCTGAATATCCACAACAGAGGCACAACGAAGAGGATTTACTTCAAGTTGTTATGGTTCTAAAATGACTAGATTCATCTAGGCACGCTTTTCCTGGTGGTTATCTTAGTAAATAGATTTTCATGGCTTGTTCTATTTTGGTCCTCCTAGTTTTAGTATGGATAGTAAGATCACAGGGCCATCTCTTTTGGTATGTTCATAGACTAAGACCTATTTATTTCAGTTTAATAGTGTCTCTTCCTAATTGTTATGGTACAATTTTTTGAAACTTTAACACTTGGGGGTGGGGATGGTTTCCTTTGTTGGTGGCCTCAACACCAATGTCACTGATACATTATGTAACTTTTGTTTATGAAAGATAATAACAAATTCTAGCTTATAAAAAAATAAAATAAAATTTATATTAACGTTTATTATTACAATTTATACTAATGGTTATTGTTAAATTATTTAAAATATTACACTTTCATAGTATACATCCTGAGTGGGCCTAATGGTTAAGAACATGTGTTTCCTCCTAATAGGTCACAAGTTCAAATCTAGAGCAGGGTAGGGTATGTATACCTCCATAGACTTTACCAGTAAAATCGTTGGGCGGAGGAGGTCTCATACACCAATTTGGTGTATCGCTTGGCCGTGATCTTAAAAATATATTATTATTATTATTGTAACATTTTTATGATTTAAAAAAATGACTATTATATAAAAGAACATAATATTATTATATTATATTAATGCTAATAATATTTATATTTAATGATAATAATGATTATAGGGAAAATTTCTTCAAACCTAGAGAAACATTACACATAGAGCTAGTTTATGTAGAAGAGAGACAAGGCATCAAAGAAAAGTCGATAGCTTCAATTTTGTCTCTGTGCGACGCTTCCATTCGTAACAAAAGAACTTTCTATCGACTGACAGTTATACTATGGACGTAATTACACACTCAAATTCTATGATGCTTTGTAGAAAGAAGGCGGCTAGCCGACCAAGATCAATTATGCGACATATTTTTTTTGGATCTCGAGCCATTTGAGGATATGTTGTTGAAATAACTGTTTTATGTTTTTTTTTTTTTTTCATCAGTGACATAAATTAGTACTAAATTGTAATTTTCTTTTATTTAAATTACATTTCTAAATAAATAAAATGGATTCAACATGTTGTCAATTGGGTTTAGCTCGAGTGGTTTGTGATGAGGGGTATTTTCCTCCCACCCACATTCCATTCACGCCACATGTTGAGATCTTAAATGAGTACACTATTGAAAAAAAACCTCATCTTTCTGAAAAATATGTTTTACCCTGGGTACGATCCTCAAAATGAGGGGAAGTGCTCGGCGGGTTTCCCCAAGAGTGTTTCCCTTGAAAAA
This sequence comes from Picea engelmannii, assembly GCA_009831015.1. NCBI lineage: Eukaryota > Viridiplantae > Streptophyta > Pinopsida > Pinales > Pinaceae > Picea > Picea engelmannii. Next base: position 57,971 of record ML802149.1, on the reverse strand, counting down.
TAAAAATAAAAATTGGATTCAACTTGTTGAAAAACCCTTGGCCCACTCGAATTATACAAACTTATCCACTCAAATTTGCAGATACAAAATTTTCTTGTGGATTTTGAGTAAAATTAAATAGAAAATATCCCACTCAGAGGACTTTGGAAGCATTGAATTTTTTTATGGATTAAGTTTAAAAGTGACAAATTTAGTGTTTTTTTTTCAAATTATAGTTGTTTAGTCTTTTTTAAATGAGAATATTTTCCACAATAAAATTATTTTATACTCACAATTTTTTATTATTCAAATAAAAATATTTCTCTTTAACAAAATTTATGTTTTATTCGAAAAAAACATACATTTATTTATTTCATTTTATTTTTATATTTATATTAAAATTTATTTTTATTTGCATTAATTAAATTAGTTAACTCTATTAATATTTTATTATTTTTAAAATAATTTAATTGTTTTAATTTTTAAACCTATTTAAAATCAAGTCAATCAAATCACAATAACACAAATTTATTTAACTACGAAGAATAATATCTACCCTACTACAAAGCATTGAATGTTGTGGAAGGTGATGTATATGCAGTTGGATATGTCCCCTATTTGAATATGACCTATACACCACTAATCGAGACATTCACTACCTTATAGTATGGTGGATATCAGTGACCCTTAACAATTCATATGCATAAATAAGTGAATGATATGTTGTAACACCCCTATTTCCCCCAACGTGTAATTAATCATTTATTATGATCACCATGCTATGGCATGGGAACAATGTAAATGTATTATTATTTAGATTTCCAATAACTAACTGTAGGGGTGAAGCCTTAAACTACTGGCCATGATATCACTAGAGGAAAGAGTGTGGAAACTATAGAGAGGGTTCATTATTTCAAATCAGCCAAATTCTCTTCGTTGAAATAGTAAGCCTCATCCAGAATCCAAGGGAGAATCAGTTAATGAAAGAAGGACCAATGGTTGAAAAATAAAATACCCCCATGAATGGAAGCATGGACGGTTTGGCTGGGGAGACAAAAAATTGTCATCACGAAGTACCACAGAGGGTATTTTTTCCTATAGGCCCAGACTGACCCAATTTTTCTTCTGACAGAAGGAATAGGATAGGTCTAGAACCTTCCTAAAGAGGAGAAAGGCATGCAAGAATAAACGCGAAGAAAAACAAGAAGGTGACACACCGAGAGAGGGAATGCATGACCCAGATATGAAGAAGAAAAGAGGAAAAATGTGTGAGGCTCTCTAGTTGAGAAGAAGAAATGGAAGCTTGATAAGTTGTTCTGGTTACTGCATAGAACAAGATAAAGGATCTTTGAGAATTCGCAGAAGACATAACCTGAGCAAAATTTCATGATCTTGATGTTGAGGGAGCATCTGATAAGCCCCGCAGAGGCTGTGACAGAGAGAGAATCTTTGAGAAACTACAAAAGTTCCCTAGTGATATGATGGTTTGGCATGGGGGTGGCCAGAGCACTAAGAATGAATGCCTCTGAGACTACAGTTGGGTGGAGAGGCTAACACCCATAGTCAGTTGGTTAGGTATCAATTGTAATAGATAAGTGTTTCGTTTACCCTGTTCACTTAGATTGAAATGCATGTTTTGAATGTCTAAGTTTACTTATCTTTGAGTTAATTGGGTAATGTTATGTTATCTACTTTCGGAGTTATATGCCTATGTATGCATTTTATAGTTGAAGGAATGAACCTTTGATATTATAAAAGTTTAAAATTGTTTCTCTTATGTAATCCTAGTGCAATGAATACACATATACCTGTCTGAGTATACAGTATTGAAGGAGAGACTCGTGCACAGTGTGCAGGGAAAACACTTAGTGAAGCGTTGAAAGGTTCTTAAGGTGAGCGAGCACAAGGAGCTCGCGAGAGACTTTTATAAGTCTCAAGATGAGGAAAGATAGTGAGATTTAGGTCTCGAAAGGGAGGATTCCTATATTTGGAGGATGAGAGGATGAGATTTTTTTAGGAGGAACCAAGGTCGTTCACGACTGTTGGCTCAGTAGAAGAAGCGTGAGTGTTAACCCCTCGACTCTTTAGGACTTTGCGAGTTTAGCAGATGCTGTGTGTTTTTCGTAAAGGAGGATAATTATCCGAAGTCTCAGAGCCCAAAGTCAATATGGATCATTGGTAGTAGAGGGACACATGGTCCTCAGATCAATGGTTATCCAAAATCCCGATTCGCCAATGAAATCGAAATACAATCACAAGAGCATGCAAGTTTCGCGAAGCTCCAAAGGTCGAAGAAAATATTGGCCATTAGCGTCAGATGCATGTGGCGACAGATCGAGTGTGGTTCGGAGTTCAACACTTAAAAATATCTGAGGTTTGTTGTGCTTTGGGTTGAGAACTCCTGAAGGCCAGAGTAGAGTGCACGTGGACCATTGATCAGAGTTCTCCACATGTTCGTAGTTCGAAACTCTGGAAGGAAGTGTGGTTCAAGGCAAGGAAACATCCAAATGCCAAATTTACAAAGTTATGTGAACCATCAATTTAAGAATGCATTAGGATACCTCCTATCCGTTGGATCCAAACTATGTTCAACACTTTGGAGAAATATTACTTCAGGAGGATGACGATGTCATGACATTAAAGTCCCCAAATGTCGTAGTTGTGAATAAATGCAAACCGTCGATATAGAGACCCTTTGGGATCTCTCTTGACCATTATATCTATACCATGGTCATCCCAACATTTACCACTTCGGGAGCAAGGAGGAAGTCACACCACGAACTCCCCGAATGTCGAAGTTACGAAGTAACGAAGGTCGTAGATCTAGGGATTAAGTGGAAAAAACTTGACCGTGAGATTGAAAGGATTGGAAGGTCATTAGTATAGGATGACATGGAAAGATGATGTCAACCAGGGTGATGTGGACCCACAGATGACGTGTCACATGTCACCTAGATTCGTATGTTTTGAAGACCCTATATGTCCATTAAAATGTGACACGTGTCACCCACTGAAGTGGCCACATGTCATCTCTGCCTTACCGCATGTCACCTTCCTAGCACACATTACCGCATGTTTTTATTACTAGCAGGTGCAGTAGTCGGTCCCCACCTATCCTTACCCCTACTTTTAACACATAACCTCGAGCAAGGGTGAACCCTTTGGGAGTCCGAGACTTTGGGAATCTGGTGGTCTGGGGTGCACTATCGTAGATAAGTTGGAATTTCTGAAGGCCAAAGCCACATGGTGATATTTTGGGCTCCCTCAGGAGTTCGGATTTTGGGACTCCGGAGGATTTCCGCACAGAAAGGAAAAGGGACGTTCAATGTCGAAGTGTCTAATGCCGAACTCTCGTGCATCTTATGTGTAAAATGGATATCAAATACTATTGTTGGATTGGACGGTGGATGGACTTACAGTATGGATGTAGGAGCTTGAGGATGGTACAAATGAGATGGACCCATGTGGACCCACGTGGCCCTTAAACAATGACAACTGGAGATATTTGGGAGGCCATAACTTGCAACCCAAAGCTCGGAATTGAGACTGGTAACAGTTGTTAGAACACTACGGGTGAGTAGAAGAGAATGAATCATCTGTATGAGATGATTCGAGATGATTTGAGTAAGTAAAAATTTTGATGCCTCATTCCTTAAAAAGGTGTTTAAGGGGTTGCGTGTGTTACAAATTGGTATCAAATCATGGCAACAACACTTGGCCTGCTTGGACTCATGAAAGAATGAAGTGATTTTATTTCTTAGAAAAATTTAAAGGAGAGGGCGTACTACCCTACCCTATCTAGCAGATCATGATTCAGATGCAGGACTGGATGGGCCAGAGAACAATCATAAGACTAGTTTACCAAAGCTAAAATGATCTTGTTGAGAGTATCACTGTCGTACGAAAGTTATCTTCATAAGTTCATTGAAAGATGTAGATTAAAATTCAATTGGGATTTTACGCAATGAGATTGAATCATGCTAGTCCGTGGAAAAGGAAGCCTATCATTTATTTTAGGAAATGATAGGAAATCCTACAGGAGTGGGATTATGCTAATGGGAACTAATAGAAATACTTGGATGTGAATCGATTGAAAGGATCTGTAGAAGTAATGGTTACTTCTTTAATAAATGATTAAACCTTGTATATGTGTATGATTCCTCACGATCAGAGGATTGATGGAAGTGGTAAGTTCAATTTGCTTGAACTATAATAAATAAAAATTGTTGCTGGAATAACCCAATAAGAAAGTAAAAAGGAACCCTATAGATTGAGAACAACCTTCATGAAGGTAGAAGTGAAGTGACAAGAGCAAGTTCAAAATCTCATGGTTGTGCTAGGTGAGTGTGTATCCCTATTAAATTTAGTATGTGTCTATGCAAGTGGAATGAGTCAGGTGACCATTCTCTGAAAAGCGAGAGCATGTGCAACTCTCGGGTTTCAAAGGGAACTGAGAAACAATTTTTTTTTCTGGGTACATGAATTGTTGGGAAGTGTTTTTCTAATCAAGTTGATAAATGAAGTTGTAGAAATATGGAGTGATTGAGTGAGAAATCACAACAGCCTCCCTTGTTTGGTGGATAAGAAACTAATATTCCAAAATTCTTGTGGGAGGAGGACATTGATCTCCATACTTGGTTGTTGTTGAACATAAGAAATAGTTCTAGGTGTAATGGTTAAGAATGATCTACATTTGCAGCCTATCTTCTGTTTTAATGAGACTAGACAGAAACAACTAGAACCTCTACTAAAATTTAAAAAGGAAAGAGATGGACCCTTTTCCCAAGACTAATTATGATCTAAATATACTCTGGAGTTCTGTATTAAAATACTTAGTAAATAACATACTTCAAAATTGTATTTGGGCTTTAAGGAAATAATCCAAATGTTATTAGACATTAAAATTTATTATAAATGAGGTAAAATGGTTAATTAAATGTCGATCTTGAATGTGGTAAAGGAAGTGTTGGGGAAATTCTAGATGCCCAATGGGTTAGATTGACATCTAGTGGTGGATGGTAACCATATAGGTATGGTTTGGTATACTTAAATCGTAGTGAGAGGAATCTAGAAAAGGACTTCCTTGATTGAAAGGTCTGTTGATCAAGACCAGTTGGAAGCTATATTGTTTTTTTTTTTCACCTTGGGCATGGTTATAATTTCCCAGAATGTATTTATGAGTTGGGAAATGTTTTTACGAAAGTTGAGGCAAACATTTTCTCTTGCTAGTTGTTATCGTATAGAAAGGGAAACATATCTATGACTAAGTCTGTTAAATTGCCAAGTGGATATCATGTGAACGACTACAAGTTCTAAACTGAGAGGGAAGCTCAATGTTGAGTATCTCTATGGAAATTGTAATGAGAATGGCAGTAAGATCCTTGGGAGAAGGATCTGGAATTTTGATATTCCCATGAAGGACATGGAAAGGGTGCAGACAATGAGCTTCCATGATGAATGTTTAGGTATGTCTGTAAATGCTTGAGTTCATGAATTTGATGCATTATGAGGTTAATTTATATGAAGGCTGATATTAAGGCCAAATAGATATGAATGAATGGTATTAAATGTGCAAGTGATGAAAATATATGATGAAAGAGTAAATGGGAAAGGATGCTCTATTGTCATGATAAAAGGAACCATGATTATGCCTTTGAGGACCGCATGAGAAAAATTGTGAACAAACATGAGTTAAATGATTTTAATGAAAAGGTGTACGTGAGATGAAAAATATACCTATGGTATATACACATAGGCTTATGATTATGCATGTGGTTAAAGTGCATCATAGATGTAAGTTAACAAAACAAGGAATATGTGTGGATAAATAATTTGGAGGCATAACAAAGATGCATTTTTATATTCCTTATGCAATATTTGGTAAACAACTGGATATAACTCAAGGTTGAGGCTATCACAGATAGTGAATGATATGCAATAAAGAAGTTTCATGCTGAAGGAGTTCCTTATGGAGGATCTGTGTGAAGACTTTGTCGGGAGAACAAAGTCACAACCTTAATGACTGTTGAGAATTGAGCAATGGGTTGCAAGCCTATACATATATATAAGAATCCTGGATTACATTTTAAAACATCATGCATAAATGATAGACTAACAAATGAATGTTGACCATTCTGATAACTGAATGGTAATGTGTAGAATGCATAGGTTCATGATTCGTTATGAACAAAAAGTTTGTTATTGAAGCATGTTGATGTATCCAAAAGGTTAGGGTGATCCTAATCAAGGATGCTCAAGGAAAAGAGCAGGAATATCCCAACAGGGAGTAAATTGCAAAGGCAAAGAAGGGGAAAAGGGGGAATAATTTTCTCCCTTTAAAAACTCTGAATTGTTTACATAGTTGTAGGTATTAAAAGAGCAGTTGTGGAAACTAGTACAACTGGTAAAAGGAAAATAAACCCCTGCGTATGATTAAAGGAATAGGCTTGGATGAGTCGTGTTAAGTAAATCCAATAAGTCCTTGGAGTAACTCAAATGGAATGAAAGTCCCAAACTGTGTAGAAGGAGTTGGAAAGGGGGAAGAGCCCTTAACTCCTTTCTTGTTGTATATTATATTTTCTCTGGAATAAGAAACTGGTGTGATGATAAAAGTAAATGTTTTGAAACCATAGTGATGATGGTTGTATGATTGTAGAAACAATTGAGAATTGTTTGTGTTGCACTCATATAAACAATAAGGATAATAGGATGAAGTGCCCAATTGAAAAATGTTTTATTGACTAGAATTCTATGATACATGAATTTTTATTTTACATAACAACTAATATATTTATGATGTATGACATGTGTAGAAAGGAATTGGAGCTATTGAGAAAGAAAGTTTCCAATGATGGACAACCTCAAGCAAAGGATGAGTATGAAAATAATGTTGTTAAAATATTGTTGAAGGGACTTTAAAAATCCCCATAAAGCACCATTGATGAGGTAATATCAAAGAGGGTGCTAACAGATAGAGTAGGTATAAAAATGTCCATACCTATGTGGCATAAGGAATGAAGGAATTTGGTAAGAATCCCTTATGAAATATTTCATTATCTTAAATATATGCTAATGATTGTGAGTGGTTGTTGTATGCTATTTCTACCCAAGTAGGGTAAGATTCAGGAAAGAAGAATCTGAATAATAGAGAGAGGAAGTCTATGCCAGTCAAGGATGAGTTATAATCCTTTCAATAAAATGCATGATTAAAGAGTACCATGGGTACAATGACCAATCTAGGGAGATTGGGAATAAAGGTTCTCATCGTTAGCACATTGCATGGAATTGCTTCAAGGAAATGCATGTTTGCATAAAGGGAAGACAATGGATTTTGCATTGAGGAAGGAGGACCTTCCAATATTTTACTTACATTGTATAGGCGTCAAAGAAAATAAAATTTGGGTGGCCATGAGTGTTGGCACCCTAGTTACTAATGAAGGAAAAATGCTTGGGTGTGTTGGAGCTGCCTTTTTCAACTGGTTTAGATGTAATTCTTAAAGTCAAATGTCCATCTTTAAGTTATTTTTTGTTTCGTGACATTTACCAACTAAAAATTTCAGTAGTCCCGACATGCGAAATAGCGAAGGATGTTATGTTTCATAAGTCACCACCTTTTATCAATTAAACGAAATTTTTTACTTTTTGTACCTCGGGATATCATGTTTCAGGAGTTACAAGTCACAATATTTACAAGCCTCGATGTGCGAGGTCATGAAAAGTTTTTAAAAGCTTACCTGAAGTTAAAGCTGAGAGTAAAATTATTTAAACCCCAGTCAAGTGCTGTCGGGATTTCGTGTCTCGGCGTTCACTCTTTCCAAAAACATTACCGTCATAACTTCGATAGGTGAAGTCGTGAAGACTTTTACTTAAGTAACCCGAGTTAGTGTTAGGGGTGTTTAGTTTTGACCATGGTTAAATTCTATCAGGATTTTGCGACTTGGCATACGCGCCTCCCAAAAGCTATACCTTCAAAGCCCCGAGTTGCAAAGTCGCGATATTGCTTAAGTATTAATTAATTAAAACACTTAATCCAGTTTATCTTCTGGTTTAAATAAATCTAATCATCACGATCTTGGGATTTTGCGACTCGGCATACGCTTCTCTCGAAAACTATACCTTCGAAGCCCCGAGTCGCGAAGTCACGATATAAATTGAAACATGATTAATTAAACACTTAATCCTGTTTATATTCTTGCTTAACTAAATCTAATCATCACGATCTCGGGTTTTAGAAGCTCGAAAGGTTAGAGTGAAAACTCCTGATATGGTGAACGTCGAAAGGTTGATTAAAGTTTAAGAAAGCCTAATTAAAGAAGCTAAGACAACTTAAGCAGTGTTTAATAAAAATAATAATACGCACAGTCTATGAGGTAAATTTAAATTTTCCTTACGCCAACTTGTGTCACAATCCGTCGAAATTTATGGCATTAATTGGAAATGAGGCGAAGCGACAAGTAAGGATATGGTTTTTATTGCTAAATCTGTCTCTAAAAATGATTTGACCATTCTGTTCATAAGGACATTGAGGTTTTAAATGGTCGAAGATATATATATCTTTTTCTTTAGTATCACAAAGCTCATTTCTATTTTACGCAGAGAAGTTTTTCTCAGCAAACTGATTTCTATATGTATATGTATTTTTACCGCAGGAGAGATAAATCAAAATCCTCTGTCATGGCCCCACGAAAAGTGTCCAAGGAAAGTGCTGAGAGTTCAGGGCAAGGCTCGGATAATGTTTTTGATACTTCACCACGAAGTGTTGATTCTGTCAAAACCTAGTCATACATTTCCGAGATTCTGTAGTCTGAATTGGTAGACTGTTCAGATGATTCCAGTGACAATGAGAAGGATGACCTGGCCACCAAATACAAGATCCTTGTCCAAGCAGAAATGCATAAAGTAGCAGCCAGGCCATGTCTTCTTACTTACTATGATATGATCTGATGGGCACTAGACCATGTAGATATCCCAACCAGAACCATCATCAACAAGCAGAAGGTCACTATTGGGACCTTAGACCAGAACACTTACAGGAGATGTACAAATTGTCATCTACATCGAACTTCACATACAATGTCGAATTTTTGGAGGATTTTAAACAGAAGAAATGCAAGCAATATGGCAAGAGATTATCTGATTGGATCAAGGATTGGGTCTCACACCCCGTGAAGTTCAGGGAAAACAATAATGGTGTCTATTCAATCTCTTCTTTGGAACCACAATTCAAATACATAGCGATGATGACCTGCAAATTATATGGGAGAGAGGACACCACACATTTCTTTCTCCAGTGGATGACTCTAATACATACAGGTTGTTCTTTCGACTGGGCCAAGCTATTGTCGGACAATTTGACCAGCTAAATCACATAATATAGGATGCAGAGGGCGAGTGGGAAGGCTGCTTCATTTTTTATGTCCGCACACATCATGTACGCCACGTGTTTCATGATGCCTTTTCCCTTAATGAACTGGAGCTGGGCTCCATCGGATGTTGAGCCTATCCATATCTACCATTCAAAGCTTTGGGAGGATAAGGCCTTAGATTTCATATACGAAATTTTCAATTGGGTAATGGTACCGATGCATGTCACCATCTTCGGTAATCCACCACCCAGGATCCCAAATAGAATCGCGGTAAATTTGAGCAGTATGGCCGACTGGTACGTGGAAGCAGAATTTTCATACATCAGGGTTTTCAACACCTCTGTTCCTCTGCATGCTCTACCACTATTTATACCCGATAGGCTGGCTTGTCGCAAGATCGCCAGGCAAACCGTGATTGGTGGCATAAGAAAAGAGCTTAAAGGATATTTGAATAAGGTATGGCCATCGTTCCCTATTCATTTGAACACCTATTCTTTATTAGATTTCGGGCATGCAAAGGCTGAAGCAACAACCTTGAAAGATATTAAATTGATTCACATTGAATTTAAGAAACACGACCCACACAGGGTCGTGAGTAATCACTTGGCTAGTTGTGGCCTTAAAAGGTTTGAGCACGAGAATTCACCTCATGATGAAATTTTCCGAGGCGCGAGATCTTATGCTGAGGTTTTGGCTCAGATACAAGCCCTGCCGCCCGAAGAGAGGGCCGATGTTTTCAAATTCCAAGAACATCGATGGAGCTGCCTTCCCCCAGTATTACAGGGTGAGAGTCCAATGGTCGTAGAGGTGCAACAAACGAAATCCGAAGGCTCCAAAGATTCAACACCCAACCAAGAAGAACAACAGGACAAGAAAGAGAAAACTGAGGGCCCGAAACAGGAAGCTGAGACTTCCAACCCTCCAAGTGAGCCAATCTCGGTTGTTACTCTAGGGAAATCATCTAAGCAGGTCGGTAATCCCATCATTTCTATTACCCCCCTACAGTCCACGAAAGGGGTCCCAGACACAGGTTGGGTTTTCGGCGAAGAATTAACACCTATAACAATGGAAGAGCTACCTCTGAATGAATTCTTATTTGATAAGAAGAGAAAGGTTTTTGTAAAACAAGAACTTTACCAAGAGGGGGGTACAATATCAAAGAAATTTAAAATTTTGACTAATGGAAGAGCTATGAAAAAGGAGGAATTTGCAACTCAAATAGCAGGAACATTGGGGGCTTTCGCTACAACCAACCAATATTTATTCGGGACCCTAAAGGATCAGTTGAAGAGAAAAAATCGTTTGATCAAAACATTAGAGGGTAAACTAGCTACAGCTGAGGCCGCTGCCAAAGATCAGGCGAATACAGGTTTGGAACAAGCTAGAGTAGTTGATCAAAAGGAGATTGAGCGGCTCAAAGCCGATCTCGAACAGACACAGCTGATGGCTCAGACAAGTCAGATACAGGTAGGCCAACAAGGAGAATTGATAGAGCAGCTACAAGCCAAATTATATTTCATCGAAAGCCAAGTAATCGATATCGGGATATTTCAATCCCAAGCTATAGAAATCAGAAAAAGAGTGTCGGCGGCTCAACAAGGTCTACTTGCTAAGGTAGAAATGATTCAAAACAACTGCCAACTCATTGATCGAATATTGTAAAATCTCACTCTCAGGGAAAAAGACGCTGGGGTGGCCCGAGTTTCTTTCCAGGAGGCTATTATAGCCACGATGAGAAGGGAAACAGGAAGTAGTTCCAAGTTTTCTATCTCGGAGCAGACCCGAGGTAATATCTTGTTGAAAGAATGGGAGCGTGACATATCCGAAGGCAGACAACAAGCTAGAGAGGTAAGAAAATCCTATGAAGAAACCTTCAGTTTTCTAGATGGAAGTTGGTTGGGTTCCAATGATGAAAGCAACACTGAGATACTGGGCCAGATCAATACAACCAAGAATCTACTCAAGATCAAGGAAAATGAAGAAAGAGAATTGGCTAAAATATCACAAACAACCCAGGTGGATATAGTCCAAATAGATAAATGGCTAATTAAATCGAGTGTACAATTATGTTCTATCAACGCCAAAGACCAACAGGTGGAAGGAAAATTGCCACAACTGGTGAAGGATTGTTACACTTTTGAGGCCAACAATCAAGCAGAACCTTCTAAGTTGATATCCCAGCTAGTGGAGAAGTGCGTTATTTGCACAGAGCATGCAAAGAGACAGGTTTCCGGTACCAAATAAGGACAAAAACAAAGAACTGAAATGTTTAATCTCCTTTGTTGTAACCGAAAACTTCTGGAACAATTGAGATTTCAGACTATAGAAATTTGTATAAATATACGTTTTAAAGAAAGAACAAAGAGGCTGGACCTATTTTGGTCGATTGTAATAGAGACTCTCCTTTTTGAATATTAATATAAAGCAATTCGAAGACTCCTGATTCCGTCAAGATTGTGTTATGAGTTTGTTTCCTCTCTGATTTCTCGTTCAATTTCATTTCGCACATATATGTTTGATGAATGTCACACCGCAATTTAGTAAAACCTCTACTGTGGTGATTAATTTTAATTGTCTATATAGTTTATAGTTTTTCCTCTGTATCGGCTATTAGCAGGTACAAGACCTGTGGACTCATTAGATTTTCATATTTTATACATTTGTCAGACTTCTTTTCACCTTTTTCTTCCTCTGTTTACAGGGCGAGACTCTCCCTTGATAGGAGCCTCGTATTATAAACAACTTTATGTTTTTATCACATTTTCACACACACCAATTATTTACTAGATAACACAGTTACGGGGAAAGGCCTTTGGTTTGTAATTTATCTTTAACATTAAATCAAATAGTTCTCTTTTATACGATCGAATTGAGACAACATCTAGAACTTTGAAACTTTCCTTTACTTTCATTGTTCCTCTATGACTGTCCCCATTGTAAGACAACCTAACATTGAACCCGGTTTATCAGACCAAACACATATTGCTTTAAACCTTTTCTATACTATTCTTAAAAAAGCCACTACCCGGGAAGAACTTGAACGTTCATGGGCTGCTATTGAATATGATATAAACATCCAGGAACAGTTGGAGGCTAGACACTGTCAACCTGGAAATCAGCCTTAGCTTCCTTTCCCGAAGGTTGATGCTTTCCCCATTATTTATCCCTTACTCACTTTCGGATGCTTAGACACTGTACTTTCTAAGCCTTAGGTACAGACTCTACAACAACAGGGTGCATTCAAGAAAAAATTATAGTTTCATATGTGTTGATTTGGGATAATGATCAGCCTGTAGTAGGAAGTACAGTCCTGCTGAAATAATGAATGAGAATGAATAATCCCTATCGTGAAGAGTTTGGTTAAGCTCCAACACACCATGGAAAAGTGTTTGTCATAAAGTGTGGCAAACTTGAAATCAATGCAAGGGTGCATTGGGTGTGAATGTGGCCATGAATATTGGCGCATTGATTAAAGACATTTGATATTTGAATTCCACTTGGAAAATTTAGTATGTTGAAAGGATGCATACATAAATATTGATATTTCCTTTTTATTTGTATCCTTGAATATATGTAAATAACTTGGATTGTTAGTATGCATAGTTTTGAAAATATAAAGTGCATGAAAACTAACAACTTGTTTGGCTGAGGAATGTTGAAGTTGTAGGAAGAAAAGGGTATTGGATATGGCAGCATTATAATCCCATAAGGAACACCAATTTCCTGCTCAGCCAAACTGCGAGGAATGGTATTTCCTTCTTGAGAAAATGAAGTTGATTGTTAGTATTCATAGTTATGAAATTGTTTGTGAGCCACTTCAAGTGTGCAATGAAAATATAGTGTGCATGAAAACTAACAATTTGTTTGGATGAGGAATGTTGAAGTTGTAGGAAGAAAGGGTGTTGGATATGGAAGTGTTGTAATCCATAAGGAAGACCAATTTCCTATTGAGACAGTCTGTTATGGGAAGAATAAGACCATACTTGTGAATCTGGTTCCTGTGTGGAATAGATCTGAAAAACAAAATGTGGAATTTGGAAATATGTGGGTGACAGATTTGCAAGAAAATTATGAATTTGAAATTGATGATAATATCTCATAATTTCTTTATACCTGTTATACAGGTGAGATGAAAAAGATCTGTCTCGAGAGGACAGGTGAAGGCCGTCAAGATGGAAAGAATGAAAGCATGAAAACGGATACTATTGAGACATGAAAACCCCGTGGTAAGTCATGGTTTCCCTAGAATATGTTGTGTTGTGGAAACACAAACTAGAGGGATGCCTCGGCAAAGAAAGTTTGAGGGACGCCTCGACTTTAAGGCTCAACGAAGTATTTATAACTCTTCTTGTGCAAGAAATCCTTGGAAAGGCAAGATGGATCACTTGAGGGACTGTATATCATAAAAGGGGATGCATGAGTCTGGGCCTGGAGGGTGACTGACCGCAAGGCAGAGGAGACTTTGATAATTCTTATAAACTATTGACTGGGATCATGTACACAATGGGTATGTCTAGGAAAAAAAATGAGCGAAGATAAAAAAAAAATCAACCACATGGATGAAAATCCACGAACTACACAGATAATTATTGTGCTAGATTTAAAAATTTTCCTCTTGAATTTTGCACAACAATAAAATGTTTTCGCAGGAAATTGTGATTAATATGCTTGTTGTCCAATATTATTGAAGGAAGGTGATGAAAGAAAATGTTATGGAAAGGAACCAACCAAGGAAGAGGATCAATATTTCTGAAACAGCGGAATGACAAAGTCATGATAGGTGTTACTGAGAAAGAACACCGAGGACGTTGTTCCTTTTAAGGGGGAGGGGATTGTAACACCCATGTTTCACCTAGCCTATAATTAATCATTTATTATGATCACCATGTTATGGCATGGGAACAATGTAAATGTATTATTATTTAGATTGCCAATAACTGACTATGGGGGTGAATCCTTGAAGTACTGGTCATGATATCACTAGAGGAAAGAGTAAGGAAATTGTAGAAAGGGTTCATTATGTCAAATGACCCAAATTATCTTTGTTGAAATATTAAGCCTCATCCAGATTCCAAGGGAGAATTAGTTAATGAAAGAACGATCAGTGGTTGAACAATAAATTACCCCCATGAATGGAAGCATGGAGGTTCTTGTTGGGGAGACAAAAAATTGTCAGCCCGAAGTACCATAGAGGGTAGTTTCTCCTACAGGCCCAGAATGGCTCGAGTTTTCTTCTCACATAAGGAACAAGATAGGTCCAAAACCTTCCTAAAGAGGAGAAATGCGTGCAAGAATACACGAGAAGACAGATAAGAAGGAGACACATCGAGAGAGGGAATGTGTGACCCAGATATGTAGAAGAAAAGAGGAATAGCACGTGAGGCTCTCCAAATGAGAAGAAGAACTGGAATCTTGATAAAATGTTATGGTTACTGCATAGAATAAGAGAAAGGATCTATGAGAATTCGTAGAAGATATAACCCGAGCAGAAGTTCATGAGCTTGATGCTGAGGGAGCATCTGATAAACCTCGCAGAGGTTGTGACAGAGAGAGAGAGAGTCACTGATAAATTACAAAAGTTCCCTAGTGATATCATGGTTTGGCACGGAAGTGGCCAGAGCATTAAGAATGAATGCCTCTGACCCTATAGTTGGGTGGAGAGGCTAACAACCACAATCAGTTGGTCGGATATCAACTGTAATAGATAAGTGTTTCGTTTACCCTGTGCACTTAGATTAAAATGCATGTTTTGAATGTCTGAGTTTACTTATCTTTGAGTTAATTTGGTAATGTTATGTTATCTACTTTCAGAGTTATATGCATGTGCATGAACTTTATAGTTGAAGGAATGAACCTTTGATATTCTATAAGTTTCAAATTGTTTCTCTTCCGTAATCTTGGTGCAAGGAATACACATATACCCGTATGAGTATAAAATTTCGAAGGAGAGACTCAATGAAAGTGTGCAGGGCCAACACTTAGTGAAGCATTGAAAGGTTCTCAAGGTGAGTGAGCACAAGGAGTGTGCGTGAGACTTTTCTAAGTCTTAAGATTAGGAAAGATAACAATATTTAGGTCTCTAAAGGGAGGATTATTGTATTTGGAGGATGAATGAACAAGATCCATTCAGGGGGAACCAAAGTTGTTCATGACCATTGGGTCTTGAGAAGAAGCGAGAGTGTTAACCCCTCCAGTCTTTCGGAATTTGCGAGTTCGGCGGATGTTGTGTGTTTGTCATAAAGGAGGATAATTATCCGAAGTATAGGATCCCAAAGTTAATTCGGGCCATTGGTAGTAGAGGGACATGTGGTCCTCAGATCAACGGTTATCCAAAATCCAGGTTGTTCGATGAAATCAAAATACAATCACAAGAGCGTGCAAGTTTCATGAATCTAAAAAGGTCGGAGCAAATCCTGGTCATTGGCGTCAGGTGCATGTGGTGACAGATCGAGTGTGGTTCGGATTTTGACACTCTGGAATATCTAAGGTTTGTTTCTCTTTGGGTTGATAACTCTTGAAGGTCGGAGTATATCTCGACCTCCCATTGTAGAGTGCATGTGGACCGTTAATTAGAGTTCTTCGTGTGTTCGGGGTTCAAAACTCCGGAAGGAAGTGTGGTTCAAGGAGAGGAAACCTCCAAATGTCGAATTTATGAAGTGACTTGAACCATTAATTACAGAATGCATCAAGATCCCTCCTCTCTGTTGGATCTAGACTGTAGTCAACACTTCAACGAAGTCTTACTTCAGGAGGACAAAGATGTCAAGATATTAAACTCCCCGAATGTCGAAGCTACGAATAAATGTGAACCGTAGATATAGAGACCCTTCGGGATATCTCCTGACCATTATATATAGACCATGGTCAGCCTAATGTTAACCACTCTGAGAGAAAGGAGGAAGTCACTCCACAAACTCCCTGAACTCCAAAGTTACGAAGTAACAGATGTCGTAGATCCAGGAATTACGTAGACACGCCTTGACCGTGAGATCGAAAGGATTGGAAGGTCATTGGTACAGGATGACGTGGAAATGTGACGTCACCGAGGATGACGTGGAACCATGGATGATGTGCCATGGGTCACCTAGATTTGTACATTTTGCAGATGTTGTATGTCAATTAAAATGTGACATGTGTCACCCACTGAAGTGGTCACATGTCATCTCTGCCTTGCGTGTGTCACCTTCCTGGAATGCATTCATTTTTCTTACTGGAAGGTGGGGTAATACGTATCCACCTATACTTACCCCCGCATTTAATACGTCACCTCGAGCAAGGGTGAACCCTTCAGGAGTCTGGGACGTCGATACTCTGGTGGTCTGGGGTATAGTAGCATAGATAAGCCAGTGTCCAAAGGCTAGAGCCATATGGAAATATTTCAGGAGCCTTCGGGAGTTCAGGATTTCGGGACTCCAGAGGATTTGCGCGCAGAAAGGAAAAGGGGCATTCAACGCCGAAGTGTCTAAAGTCGAAATCCCTTGCATCTTATGTGTCAAATGGTGATCAAATCACGCTCTTGGATTGACGGTGGATGGACTTACACCATGGAAGTAGGAGCTTGAGGATGGTAAGAATGAGATGAACCCACATGGACCCACTTGGCCCTTGACCAATGATAACCGAAGATATTTGAGAGGCCATAAATTGCAGCCCACAACTCGGATTTGAGTCTGGTAGCAATCGTTAGAAATCTATGAGTGAGTATAAGAGAATGAATGATCTCAGAGAGATGATTTGAATAAGTAAACAATTTGATGCCTCATTCCTTGAAAAGGTTCTTAAGGGGTTGGGTATGTTACATATGCATAACGAATCATAACCCATAGACATGGGAGCACACAAAGCCCCACAAACACTCTCAATGTGTCTCTTGTGGCTTGCCCCGATAAGAGTGGTTAATTTGAAATTAATGAAGTTATGGGTACTACTAGAATCAATCAACAGTGTTACCTTTTTATTTTTGATAGATATTTCTATCTTGAGAGTTTGAAAAGTGTTGATGTCAACTAATGCATGAAAAAATATGGTTGGAGTAGTCTCTTCGAGTTCTTTATCTTTTTCCTCTTCATAATCTATGTAGAATAATTTCCTCTTACCACATTTATACCTCATACTATACTTTCTGTCACAATTGAAACGTAGTCATTTTTCTCTTGTTTCATCCATTTGCTAAGCTGTTAACCTTGTAGTTTGAGTGAGATTAGGAGAGGGAACACGATGCTCTCTATAGTTTTTAGTGGCCACCCTTATAGTAGCCATATTTTTACTTTCAATGTTCCTTGCCACTCTAAAAACATGCTCCATAGATTTAGGTTCCAAGGTAGAAACCTCATGTTGAATGCTCTCCTTTGAAGTGCCCATAAAGAGATCAAACAAACTATCATTTGGAATATTATTTACTCTGAGACTTAGCTTTTGAAAATTTTGAATTTGTAATGTAATTGTACCCCTTTGATGAATATTTAAAATTTGAATAAAGAATGTGTTACTCTTCATATCTCCATAATTTGTTATAAATTGATTAGTAAAAATGGACCAAGAAACAATAGGATCCTTTTTTGGTTCACAAAGCCATTGGTACCATACAAATTTATCAAGTTCTAAATAAAAGGATGGAAGAGTACCATTTGTAAAGTTGGCACATGGTGTAGATGAAAGAATTGTTACATTTGGATCATCCATTTTATAGGATCTTTGCCATCAAACTTCCTCATATCAATCTCGGGAATTAAGTAGTTCCTTGGTCTCAAGTTGATCCCCTAATGATTTGGATATTAGGGTGATGAATGATCATGATTATGAGACTCAATATTCATGTTCTTCAAAAGTTTCAAAATATTCCCCATATTTGATTAAGGTTCAACAATTTTGTTCTTCTTATTTTGATGATTTCTTTGGGTTAAAATATCTATTTTAGTGAACCTCTCATTTAAGGGATGTAATAATATGGATTCCATGTAATTTTTTAATTGTTACATATTTTGATCCATCAGATTTTCCATTTTATATTCAACTTCCATATTTGGATCCATCAAGTTTTCCATTTTAGTTTCAACTTCCATCCTTTGATCCATCCACTTTTCCATCTTTTATCTTCAATTTCCCTTTTAAGGGTACCTACATTTCTAAGTCTTCACATTCTTTATGAGTAATGGAAGAGTTATTTGCAAGTTTATCAGGCGTAGTAATTTTCTCAACACATCTTTCCATGTCAGCCAAAAAACATATAATTATATTTATCCACTATTTTATCTTTACCACACCTTTTGAATCACCTCAAATAGATCTTCCATTAAATGTTATGCAAGTTCCAATTTAACATACATTTTAAAAACCTTGATTTGGGGATTGTTCTATAGGCTAACCTTGCACCTTATATAACTCTGAAGTTTTTGCACCTTTGATTTTGAAATTTGGTTCTATGCTATCTTGATATCTATTCTCCATAATTGCACAAGTTTGAAAAAATTCCGATGTGAAAATAAACATTTATGGTAACTTTCGTAAAACTTGTTTATTTTGGCCCTTTCAAGAGAATGAACTTGTACAGACTTCCACATGTCCAATTTTTTATATCTACATATGAAATTTTAATTTAAAATTATATGCTATGTTTTTTATTCAATATTAATAGTGGCATGTTATTTGGACATTTATAGAATCATATATGACTATTTTACCTACAAATCCTATTTGAGACTGGTTTTAGGACTAGTCAAAAACCCTAACTTCCACATATTGTAACTTTTGAAGTATAGAGAATGAAAAACTTAAATTTTCACCATAGGAACTTTGTTATCTCATATAAAGATCCCAAAACATGTTTATCATAAAATTCCCACAAAACAATTACAGTTAAAATGCCAAGATGACTCATTTGAAGGACCCAAACACAAGGGGGTGAGTGCAAGCTAATTATGGTCTCTCATGATGTGTTAGTGGCAATCATGGAAAAACAACAATATCTTAACTTGGAGGGAGTATTAAAGGTTATTTTACAATGAATTTGAATATGGTGTAAAAAAGATGAAATGTAGGAAATTGAATTAGCTTTCTGAATATACAATTTAGAAATTATGAATAGCTATGTGAACTTTCAGTTCTTCTACTAGTGGTATGTTATTTTTCCAGAAAAATATAAGGTATAATTTTCCATTAGTGTAGGTGTTGAGTACCTTAATGATGGAGTTTCCTTCCAAAAATGTGTATAATTGTAGATAACCCATTTTTCTAGTGCAGTGTAGTTTTTAAAATTTTATAATATTAATTTTATATATTTTTTAAATTATGAAAGTCAATATATCCTTGAAATTACAACGCCTTCTGTTAGTGTAGGCTATAAGGGTCTTAATATTATCAAAAATATTTCTTTTTCTTTTTTAGATTGTAGATATAGGTCTCTTATAGTGCGGTGTATAAATCATTTGAAAAATGGTTAAGCTGACAAAAACTTATAGAAGAAATAAAAGAGGTATGTATTTTAGGATTTTGGTATATGTCAAGATAAAAATATAGTAAATATAGTAAAAACTATTATTTGAAAAAAAAAACTATATATTTGGAATCTGCATAGTCAAATCTATTTGTGTCTATAATTGCATCAACAATAGATTTGTGTAGCCTATAGAAAAATAATGTCAAAAATAGATATATAGAGAGGTATTCATAAAAATTGAGGTTTTTATGTATTTGCAGACCAAACCACTAATTTGTCATCTAGAACCTAAATCCGAGGAAACCAACTCTACAAACATGTACACTAGAGTTGCCACTTATTTCCGAGAAAAAAAATGAAATACAAATAATGCGCTCTCACTTTATGAATGCTCATGCATTCCTAAAGTGTGTGTGCATTCCTAAAACACATGCGCATTATTAGAACATGAATGTGTACATGTTATTGTTAACAAAAAATA
>ML802149.1:15274-28934 GCA_009831015.1 Picea engelmannii | reverse complement strand
GGGAGATATTGGTTGGATATAGAGAGAGGAAGATAGAGGGAGTAAAGGGGATGGGGGAAGAGAGAGAGAGAGAGAGAGAGAGAGAGAGAGAGAGAGAGATATTTTGTTAACATAAACGCACGTAGGGGGCAGAGGGAGATGGAAAGAGACGTGGGAGAGAAGGGGGGAAAAGGGGATGGAGAGAGAGGTGGTGGTAGAGAGAGAGAGATATATATTTTGTGTTAACAGGATCACATCTGCGTTCATGTTAGTAATAATGTGCACATGTGATTTAGGAACACATGCACATTCGTAAAGCGTGCACCCATTATTTTCATTTCAATTGTTTTTAGGAATGCACACACACTATTGAACACGTGTTTCTCAGGAATGCATGTGAATTCCTAAATAATCCAAGTTTTCAAGTTTGTGTGGAGGTTTGGTGAGTACTGAGGTTGTAGGATTAAGAAAATGTGTGCGTTTCTAGGAATGTGCACACGTTCCTACATGCACTCTTTCCTTCGCACCCGATTGTCACTTTGTCGTCCATCAACTTCATATACTCCCCCAAGGATCATATGCTCTAATACCAAATGTTATGCACTAAACACCTGGATAGCATAAAAATAAAAGCATAATTAACTTCACACCTTGAGAATGAGAAAAAAGAATGAATGAGAAGCTTCTTTGAGAGGGAAAACTCCTTTTTCAATATAAGAAAATCACTAGATGAGATGATCTCTAAAACAATGTCTCCTTGGTATATATAGGAGACAAAGGGTACAGTTACAATTAAAGGGTCTAGCCAACCATTAAAAGGCCTAGTTGACTAACAAGGACAACACTACTATAAAAATAAAAATGTAATAACTCGATATATAAGGCTTATCTATTACCATTTCATAATACACTACGAGGAAAAAACATTCTAGTAGTGTTTTTTGTGGAACCTCCCTAAAAAATTTATTCATTTTCTATTTATAACGGATGTTTCTAATAGAGGTAGTGGAGGTTTTTTTGTTGGTGTGCTTAAATTGTATGAATTTCTTAGGCGATCTCATATATATGGTACACTTGTGCATTAAATAACTAGGTGCACCCAATGTTGTTATAACTAATCCATGATAAAAATATCAATTTACTTTAATTTTAAACATTCCCTAATCAATTGATCTAAAGTTTATAAGTGCACCACTGAATTACTGTCTACAATGCATCAATTGAGGTTTAGACATTTTTCTATACAATATTGGTTTCTATTTAAAAATTACAAAAATATATTTGTGCGCTCCCATAGAAGGAGCATTGGTACATTCCTTATATAGGTGCATTGGAGAATGTTTTATTATTATGTGATGTCACATATTAGTGTGTCATTAGACTATGAGTGTACTAGTGCATCTATACATAATAAGCACCAAATTAGGTTTAGACATTTTGATATAAGATATAGTTTTTTCTTTTTTTAATTTCAAAAACTGATTTGTGTGCTTAACAGCTCTTGCATGCAATGTTAGTGCACCTCAAGAAATGGTGAACTTATCTATAAATTAAAAAAAACAATGATGTACCAAAACCATTGGAGTGCTTCCATGTTCTTACTATTAGGTGCACCGAGATAGGATAAAATAAAAATAATTACCAAACTGTAATTTTGTTTCTACATTTCTTTCAATGATTCCAAGAATGTAAGCATTTATGCTCACATTCTTGTAGAATAACCTCATTTCCAGTGCTACCGTGTTTTCAAATTCCTTGATTCCTTCAATTTTCCTGTGAATTTGGTTTGTTTTCAAATTTTACAAAACAATACCATATTTTCATTTTTTTTTTTTTTATCTAAACAACACCTATACCTCCTCATTAGGGAAGAGACTATATAACTTGTTTGATATCTCCTCATTTACATTTTTGGTAGATTAAAATTTAGAATTTCACTTAAATTTATCTCTTTTATCATTTGTTTTAATTCCACACAATGCATTCAAGCCATTCGACTTGCACTGAATTGTGTAATTTGGTCTACAATTGGTGCCTCTCATTTCAAAGCGATGGAAGTATCATTATTACCCCTCTCACACTTGGAGAAACATTTGATAAATAATTAATTTCACCCATTTATATATATATTACACATTTTCTTATGCTCTGCGAAAAATTGAAAATCCCACTTTTTTTCAGTGCTCTTTATAATATTAGGAAGCACCATCAACAATGCCTCTTCACATTATAAGTGTATCATTGAGAGATTTTTATATAAAAAAAAATTCCGAGTCTTGTTAGTCATCAAGGAAATGTATGGAAGCACCGTTAGAGGTATTTCCATACATACCAAGCACGCCGACAAGCCCACTTTAAATTAACAAATTTCTTGCACCTTTTTCTATGTTTGTAAATGTACAATTGCATCTATATTGGTGCTCTTGTACCTTATGAGCACACCATAGATGTAAAATAATAAATATTATTCTCCCACTTTATTGGTGCATGATATAAAACCATTGTACCTTTGCACCTACAAGCTAGGGTCACAGTTAGCAGATTAGTCGTTGGTGGCATGCATTTGGTATCTATTGTGATTGTTTTCCTTTTTAGCAGATAATTTTGGCTTCATGGAAGAATTAAGGTAATTTAGGATGCTTATATTCGATATACACCTAATGCATGACCATGGAGTTTTAAAACTCTTTGACCAAGTAAATCTTACTGTGCAAGCAATACAATTTTTAGGTGTATGGGAAGATAAATTTATATCTATCTCATATCTCAAATCAGAAAAGGAAACTTAATAGTTCATAATTTTGATTAAGACTTTACAAACACAAAACAAAGTGAAAAAAGAATTAAAAAACAACTAAATAATTCTTAAGAGAAAAAATATTTAAAATACCAAAACAATTTGGATCACAAACTAACTTTTCTTGTTATCCTTCAATCTGTGAACCACTCCACACACTTATATTTCCAATAGATTTATGTACTATATGGAAAATATCAATATCTATATTGAAAATTTAGTTATTAATCTGTGAACCACTCCACACACTTATATTTCCAACAGATTTATGTATTATATGGATAATATCAATATCTATATATTGAAAAATTAGTTATTTAGTTAGTGGATAAAAAGTTATCAAGGGAAATAAAGAAAAAGAAAATTGAAAACAATTTAATTGGTGAGAAAATTCCAGAACATTAATCATTTTTTATTGATAAAATTTAAAAACAAAAATTATTAATAGCAATTAGGTATAGCTATGCAAGAAAAGCTTTGGGAAGGTATTTCTGGTTATGAGATCAATTAATATCACTTGATAAGATGTCCGTAGGAGTGTAGATCGATGTGTCATGTAAATGGAAGGAAATATGTAAAGGAGGTTTCAAGTTCGATTCTCACCCCAATTTAAATGCACCTGGAGGAGTAGTCAATTCCACCCATATATATATATATATATGGTGTGCATAAACTACGTGTTTAAGAAATATTCATCCATCTGAAAAACACGGGTTAACTTAAATATAACCATGTGCATGGGCATAAATTAATATGTTGATATTCAATTTGAAATAATGGTTGAATGTTTTTTTTTGGTTATTTTTATAATCAATTTTAAAAGTTGTCTTTCATCAAAATATTTTTTTAATTTCATTATTATATACTTACTAATACATAAATTAGATTATATATTATATAAAATTAATAAAAAAATTAATTAAAAACAAATTAATACAAATTTTTAAAAAATAATGTAAAACTTTAAAATATATATCAAAATTAATATAAAATTAAAACAGATTAATTTCATATATATAATAATAATAACTAGAATACTCCAGAAGCAGGGGAAAGGGCACGCCAAAGTGAATGTGAGTGGTTATATTTCCTAAAGAAAGGAGGTGTGTTTTTTTGCATGGTTTATGAGTAGCCAATATAGAAACCCTTTAATAGGTTCCATCTATTTCTTATTCAATTGTATGTGGACGTTAGTCACATGTTTGGTACCAATCAAAAGAGGTTTCAATTGATTAATCATTAATGGATATTTGGTGGGCGTACGTGATGGAGAGGTGGTGATATATAAAGGGAATCTCTTGAGGACCAATGGATTAGAAGGAAATTGAAAGTCATTGTTGCATATTTGGATATTGTTGCGAGTAGTTGATAGAGGTAGAAAAATATGGAGAGGTGGTGATATATAAAGGGAATCTCTTGAGGACCAATGGATTAGAAGGAAATTGAAAGTCATTGTTGCATATTTGGATATTGTTGCGAGTAGTTGATAGAGGTAGAAAAATATGGGGTCATATGAGATCGATAGGCCACATTGCACAAAAATAAAAATAAAATGGTGTTCCCCGCACTCACAAGAACTAGGTGCTTCTTGTTATATCCAAACATTGAGTTTCCCCATCTCAAACAAAAAAAAGACATTCAACAAGCTTTTAACACATTCGTCTTCCCTATAAACATTCAATGGTAATGCTCCAATGCTTTGAACTACTAAAATTTACGACAATTTTAAAGCATAAAACCTCCATAAAACATCACCATCCTTTGATTAGTTGTATATATCAAATAGTACTTTCTACCCTTTGATTTTATTTTTTACTCTATCAGGGGTTTGATTGTGCATGAAAAATGATTTAGATTAGTAGAATTCTTGTAGTATGTGAATATATCATGTTTTTTGCTCAATCTGACACTTCACTTAAACAATAAAGTGAGAGTGAAATCAAGAGGGATGTGAGAGGACAAGGCCTCTTGTTTACATTCCTTCTTTCATTCTCATTGTGTGGTTTGGTGCCTCTTATCGACTCCTCATTATTTGTAGTAATTTAAAAGTTGAAAAAGTGAACCTAAGCTTTGAAGAGTAGAGGTGAAATATTGAATAGTGAAAGTGAACCAGTTAAAATAGTTCATAGGTTTTTTTATGGAAACCAAAATATTTTTCATATATATTAAAAGAATTAAATATCTCAAAGTGGTTCACCCCATTTATTTTTGGAGCTTTAAAATAGGACATGAAATCATCTCCTTTTCAACTACCTATGTTGAAATTTTATGAATCACCAAAGAAAAAGTTTGAGCCAAACCATGTTTTTTTTTAATTTTCAAGAATTTAAGTCTTCTAAAAACTATGGATGAAACTTGAACTAAAGTGAAATTACATTTCTGGATGAGTTTTGAGTTGAACTAAAAACAATATTCCTATGAAAATGGGCATTAATGAACAATTAAATCTCACATCATTGCTTTCCTCTTTCTCACATTGATAGAAGTGTCTCTATGTGCACATGGTATAGAGTCATTTGTCATCGAGATTGTTTTATGTATGCACTTAATAATTGTTTTTTGTGTGCACTTGGTACTTGATATTTGGTGTAGCTTTGTTAATCTTTAGATAGAATGGATTTCAAATAAAATGCATCCAAACAAAAAAAGTATCTAATAATTTTTTCCATGTTACTAGTGTAAAATACTTAACTTAGTTGTTTAATTTTTTAATTAGTAATAGCAAACCATACCATTGAGTTGTTTTTATTATTTAACTTAATTAGTTCAAAATGAATTGGATTCCCATTTCTTAATTTCTTAATTAGTAATAGCCAACAATATAAACATTGATTTTTTTTATTTTTTTATGAAAATAAATATATTAACTTAACTTGTTTTTAATAATTTTCAACCTAACCTTAATTCAATTCTTTGCCTTTTATGTTGCTTCCATAAATACGTGCTTTATTTTTAATAATTTTCAACCGAACCTTGATTCGAGTCTTTTCCCTTTCTATTGCTTCCATAAACAAGTGCTTTATTACTCAATTGTTTTATATCCAAACAAAATATGGAAATGAATGAATTATCATATCACTTGGCATTTATGTGGCACCCTTGTTATCTGGAATATTCAACATAAAGATTATTTAGATGGCCCATTTTGCATGGGCACCAAATCATGTGTGTCAAGACATCTCACTAGTTATATTACAAAATATGTCAAGAGAAGATGGATCTGCACCACAAAGTAATATAAAGCAATACCCCGAATCAGGGAAGGAAACACCAAAGAAAATATCGAAGATTGTTTCCCGAAATCATGTGTTTCTTTTGCAGAGGATTCATGATAGGGATTGTTCTGAGCATGGAATAAAGAAGGATTATTTGTAAGAGAATACAAATTGCACTGAAGGGCCCCCCTACAAGAGAGGCTTGACGTCGAAAAATGTATATCGTTAGAAAGTGTGGGAACAAATGTGGAACCAAAATGCCAAAATGCCTAATGGATTGTTGATGTGGAATAATAAGGCATGTTTTGAAGCAGATGAGAATCATGGGTAAATAGAAAGTCTGTGTAAGATGGCATATTATTATAACCCCACAATTGTTGTACACTGTCTATCTCAGACAACACCTGAGTATGAGTCCCACATGGGTTATCATCTTTGTTGTAATGGGACTCCAATGGAAGTGTAGGGTAAAGAAAAGAGCTCTTAAGGAGATTGGTTAAAGAAGGCTTCATCGAGTTCAATTGTTTGATGGTCGATGGAGATCCAATAGGTTTTGGGCTAAGGCCAATTTCCTCCTCGATTGTTCCCTTTATTTTAATCTTTCCTCTCTCCTGGAATCCACTGATTTTGACATCGAACAATTGGATGCATGTTCAATTAATCCCTTGATGCTATCGTCTGAGGTGTTGTTGTTGCTTCTTGGCAAGTTTGATTCCTTCATATTCGTAGTGGATATATCCTTTCCACTAATAGAATTATGAGAATCCATCCCTTGGGATTTTGGAGAGCTAAGTCCAACTCTAAACGCAGTGAGAATAGATGCAACAACAACAATTGCACTCTCTCTGGGCGATCCAACACAATACTCGACATTGGAATAGTTTGACGAAGTTAGCTGAGCTAAGTTACTTGTAGAAGCATAAGCCATTTCTGCGTATTGTATGGTAAGCTCATCTATAGTTGATTTGGAAGCCATAATTAACCACTCCACAGCCATACTAGGCTACTCCAGGCATAGTCTGTCTTGTAGGTCATATAATTGAATTGTCATAGGACTAGACAACCTAACCCTTCTGTCATGAAGTCCTTTTGCTGTGAGGAATTTATTGTGACGATATTTACCTCCAGTGCACTGAGATAAGCGCACTATTCTCGAGTCTTGCTCGACCTTCTTTCTTGATTGTATCTCAATAACCGTTTCTTTTCTCTCCATCTCCCCAGCCTTGGGCTTTAAACCCTTGCCATTGTATTGTATTTTGTTATTATAATTCTTTCGACATTGGCATACTCTTCTGGCAGGCGACTCCCATTAATGGACTCAGAAAATGCTGCCAAATATTTGATGTATATATCCACTTCGGGCTCTTTATTCTTAACCCTCATGAACCCAACCTGCAAATCCTCCAAACTATTTCTCAACATGTTATCAGAATAAGCATAGTCAAAGCCGCTAGGTTTGAACTGAAGACTTATCTACTATGGTCCAGGGTGTAAAGGGCCTTGTCGAATACATCAACATTGCTAGCTAAGAGGAATCCTACCTCATTGTGAATCGTTGGAAAATTGTGCAGCCTTTGGCTTGCCTTGAATAAACAATTCTCCTCCTTCTCACAAATATATATTTCCATCTCATGAATAGCATGGTGAACTCTTATATTTTAGCCGTTGAAATTCTCAGTTTGCATAAATCGTGGGGACTCTTGTTCAAAAAAAGCAAAAAATCATTGTCCTTGAAGCATAATGTAACTTGCTCATAAACATATTTCTAAATTTGAGCAAGAGAGATCAGTCAGGGAATTCCAAACAAACACTGTCAGTAAATTCAACTCAGGGAAATTGCACACCAGCTTGTTGAAGACATGGAGATAGTGAAGCAGGGCTCTATCCCATGGAATGTAGATCTAGAATATCCTATTTGTTATGCTTTCTATTAAGTATCATATTTTTTTATAGTCGTTAGAATTCTAGACATATATTACAGAGTTTACGACATCAATAAATAGATAAACTTTGTAATTGATATGTAGTTTGGAATTTTTTTTTGGTTTTTAACCAAAAGTTTTGAAACAGTAATGTAATTTTGTTGCTAGAATACAATTTTCCAATTGATATAAAAAAATAAAAAATAAAAATATTTATAATTTAATCAAATTCAAAATGATATTTAATTAATTTTAAATTAAAAAAATACAATTCAACATTTCAGCCTAGAAATTTTTACTCCCCTTTGACTCCATAAAGGGGTTCTCGACCTTAACAAGAGGATGGTGGATTAAAGGGAAAAAAATTAGCTCATTTATTTCCACTTGTCTTATCCTTCATCCAAGCGGTGGCATCCAAGCTTCTTCTTCATGATGTCTGCCCTTTGTTTCCTTACAATCATCCTACGTGAAAGAACACATATGGGACTTGTTATCCTTAGTACCATGCAGCTTGAAGTTTGAATTGTGTATGATTTGGGCGTACGCACTTCCATCGAACCTCTACAATGCATTCTCTCCAACAAGGGCCACACCTGTTTTCCTGGTAACCTCTGTAACCTGCCTTAGAAGCCCTTTTGGACTTCACCGTGCATGTTGTGTCTGCTCCCAATATTTCATATCAAAGCAGATGAAGTTGAGAATAACTCTGTGTTTCTTAAACAGACGAGTAATGGGAAGATACCCAGCACTTTGTCTAATGTTATAGTACCCTGTAGTCAGCTTTGCAGTGTGAGATTTTGAGCCATAGTGCCAGTGGATCCCTGCAACTTTTCTAGATAATTTTGCATCGCTGCCCCTAAAAATTCCCTCTGCAGCACTTAGAATTTAGTCACCATGAGCAAGTAGCATCTTCTAATACCAATTGAGGAAGAATATTCCATAATCGGTGTCCCATGTTCCTTCTCATTCTGTCTGCCTCTGCCAAAGAAATTGAGTAATAGAACAGTAACTTACCAGGACAGTTGAATGGGTCCCCTACCATAGTATCCTTTGTCTTGAACACAAAGATATTGATTATTCGTTTCATCGCAATAATATCCTTGTGGGTCGTTGATCTCTTCGATGTAGCAGAAAGCTGCAATTGCTATGACAGTGAAGGCTGGATCCCTGCAAAGGTGAGTCTTTTTATGTATAAGATGATAGATACATTTCTTCTTTCAAAAGCACGAGCTCGATTTGGTATGTTGCGTTTTATGGAGTCGTAGGAAGTGAAGTTTGGTTGAAATGATGCAAAATTTGCAAAATTTGCTCTCAATAGCTAAATTTGGCACCAGACTATCTACGTTCTAAATTTTGTTGCGAACGATCAAATATTTGCATGCGATGAGAAAATCTGGTTTCGCAGATGCGAATTTCGGGCAAAATGATGTAAATAAGTAGCGAATTTAGTGTAATTTGGCTAAATTCGGTGTAAATTTGATGCAAAATGTTGCTTCTTACTGCATTTCTCTGTACTTTTCCTGATTCCTGGAATGGCGTCAATTGAGTAGAAATTTGGCACAGAACGATATAAATTTGTACATTTATGCTTAGCTCCAATTCGTTGACATGCATCTTCTTCGCAGGTCGCGATCGTCGATGCAGAATTGCGCGGCTTTTAGTCCTTCATCTCCACGGAATCGTAGCAGATTAGCATGCTAGAGTTTTTATTTCTATTCATGTTGTGGTATTTAGCACAATTCGATCTGTCTTGAAGTCTTCAGGTGATATTGCGCTTTTCTTTAGGAATTTTCTTTTTCTTTTTATGATGAGCTATTTTTATTGTAGAGATTACAATTGTATTAAATAATTGTCTTTATGTAGATCAGTGTCATCTGTGTTAAATATAATATAACCTCAACAGGTTGACTGTACACTACTAGTTGTCCTGGCCAGCTGTATTTTCTTTTCTTGATTTGCTTGAGCCTATTTAGCTCAGCTATTTCCCTTTGCACATAACTTTTTCATTAACTCTTCTCATTGTACTTTCTCCTTACATTCTCAATACACTGAATATTATTTCTGCTCTATTCTTTCTCTCTGCATTTATTGCTTCACAATTTATCATGGTATCAGAGCTTTAGTAGTAAGCCTCTTCACACACGCTGGAGAGCAACACGATCCTCACAGCGCAGAGCTTACACTGTGAACGAGAGCACAGGACGCGAGCCACTTCACAAACACTGGAGAGAAAGCCGTTGTCCGCATTTCGCTCAAAAGATCGTCGCAGGAAACTCACGCGAGGAAGCAGAGCGCTTTACGCTCAAAAGATCGAGCAAGCAGAGACCGCAGAAGGAGAAACTCTAAAGAATCGTGAACAATTTCATATTCGTCAAAGATTCACGAAGAAGAGCTGCAGGAGGCAGGAACATCTGAAGAATTCAAAGAAATTCGTTCAAATTCGTGAAAGATTCCTGTAGAAAGCATAATCGTTTAAAGAATTTCAGAAAATCTCTCAAATTCGTAAAAGATTGTTGCAGAGAACAGAATGCTTCAAAGAACTCCTGAAATTCTTTCAAATCTTTGAAAGATTCACGAATTTCTTTCCTCGGGAGAAAATCTTTGCAAGAACAGCAAAGAACTTCCAAAAGCCACCAAGAACGAGCAGTTGCAGCGGTAAGATCAGTCCTGTGAAGAAATCGGAGGCGAAAATCCAGTTCAGAAGTGACGAGCAGAGCGCATAAAAGGGGAAAGAATTTCAGCCGTTAGATTTCGTGCAGAGGACCGACAGTCGTCGGATCCGTGAGAAAGTGCACGAGGATTAGTCCTCTGGAGCGCACAGGAGAAATTTCGACTTGCGAAGTCACAAAATCATTAGGATCATCCATCAAGGAGGACACGTGGCGAGATCTCGGCATTTTGCTGACTCGCAGGGTGTCAAGGTCAGAAGACTGCCGTGAGAATTCGTGAATCGCGAAATCCTGAGTCATTTTGGACCATTGGATCGAGAAAGATAGTCGTCGATCTGACTTTATTGCAAAATCGAGAATCAGGAGTTGGACGAGCAAAGGAGACTGCATTCCATACCCCGAAACGCGAAATTCCGATTCATGAAATCCCGAAAGAATCTGGACCGTCCATCTCAAAGGATAGGTGGCAGCAGATCCAAGCACCATCTCATTTCGGCATCTCGACATTCGCAGTTTGGGTAACTCAATGACAAGACTTCTAAAGTCGCGAAATAACGAATCGCGAAATCCCGAAAGGATCTGGACCGTCAGATCATAGGAAGATCTGAACCGTTGAAGAGTCCAAAGGGAAGTTTCTGCATTTTGGATTTCGTGAATTCAAAGGTTCGCAGAGCGAGAGCCCAAGAGTTGGGTGTCCCAACTCACGAAGTTGCGAAGTTGCGAAATCACGAGGAGTAAGGACACCTGTTGGATCCAGAGAACGGGAGGATCGTTGGATCAGGAACCCCATCGTGTATCGTGTATTCAGAGGTTCAGAGGTTGAAGGGATCTCTTTTTTACTATAGAAGTCGCGAAGTGCCGAGAGCTGAGGCACGAGGTAACACGTGGCAGAGCCATAAGGTGGGGCTCGCATGATAGATAGGCTGACACGCGTCATCTAGAAAAATGAGTCAAACTCTGTTGATTTCTCGCAGCTCGGGGATTCGCGGGATAAGAGCGTGAAGGCTCAACGCTTCAACTTGCGAGGTTGCGAATAGCGAAAAGCGTCAAGGGAGGAGTCAACCCGGCGTTGACTTATCGTGTCTCGGGAGATCGCAACAAGAGGGCACGAGAGTTCACCAAGAACTCACGAAGGTGCGAGTTGCGAAAAGGACTTTGGGTTAAGCCCTTGGTCATAGCGTTGTGGTCACTCGGAGGATAAAGAACATGCACAGACATCATTGTTCTCCAAATCGTGAAAAGCCGATAGTGCTTTAACATTTAGGCGCGTGGTCACATTGCTTGGTGACTAAGGGCCAATCCAAGGCCGTTAAGCTCTCTTCGGCATTTCAGCGATTGAAAGTTGGAGAGACAAGAGTTCGGAGGACTCGTATAACGAAGTCCCGAAGTCAGAATCGTGAAGACAAAACTCGCGAAGATGAAACTCGCGAAATCTGGAATCGCAGAGTTCCAAAGTCACTGCAAGAAATTAGCAGACCTGGTTTAAGCGCAAGAAACAGGTAAACACATAATTTTTCTAATTTTTTTTTTCTATTTTGTCAAATTCTTTAAATATGGTGACGTTAAGCAATTTAGGACCAACTCAGGGTCCGATTCTTCTTGGAAAAAACTATGAGTTCTGGTCTCTTCGAATGAAATCCTTCTTACAAGCACAAGAGTGCTGGGATCCAGTGGATCTTGGATATGTGGAACCAGATCCAGCAGACCTTGCCGTCATGACAAACCAACAGAGAATTGCTCAGGCAACTCAGAGGAACAGAGAAAATAAAGCTAAATTCTGGATTCAAAATTCTGTGGATGATTCGATTTTCTCAAAAATCACAGGCGCTAGTACTTCAAAACAGGCCTGGGACATTCTTAAATTAGCCTACCAAGGCAATGGCGGGGTCAAAACAGTCAAACTGCAGACCTTGAGGACTCAATTCAAGACTTTAAGATTGACAGAGTCTGAAAATGTGGATTAGTTCATGACCAGAGTCATGGGAATCGTGAACCAGATCAGATTGACTGGTGAAGCCATCACTGATCAACGCATTGTTGAGAAAGTCCTCAGAAGTTTACCAAAGAAATTTGAAATGGTTGTTACAGTAATCCTTGAATCCAAGGATCTGTCACGTTTTTCAACAGATGAACTGACTGGTTCCCTGGTGACACATGAGACCAGACTGCATCTCACAGATGAGTCAATCGCCAATGCCTTCAAAACTCAATTCTCCTTCAGCAGAGGGAGAGGCAGAGGAAGAGGCAGAGGTCACCAAGGATGAGGGAGTACTACAAGTGACCAACACTCGAATGGAGGTAACAGAGAACAGAGCCAGCATCAAAATTTCCAAGGTCACAGACAACAACACTAGAATCAGAACTTTCAGCCTCAAAGAGGCAGCGGGAGAAGATCAAATGACAAATCAAGCATACAATGCTATTACTGCAAAAAGTATGGGCACTATGAATCTAAATGTAGGAAGAAGCAAGCAGATCATCTCTCAGGCAGAGAACATGTGTCAAATCATACGGGAGAAACCTCAAAAGGTATGTTTCTCTCATGCCAAAAGACTAAAGAACAACCTAAAGATCTCTGGTTGCTAGACAGTGGATGTAGCAATCACATGATAGGTAACAAAGATTTACTTTCATGCATTGATTCTTCAATCTCATCTGATATTACACTTGGAAATAATTCCTTAGTCAAAGTTCAAGGCAAGGGAATTGTACCTATTCTTAATAAACAAAATGAAAAGAAAGACATAAACAATGTCTATCATGTTCTAGATCTGAAACATAATCTGTTAAGTGTAGGACAACTCATTGAACATGGCTATAAGGTACTCTTTGAGGGAGCATCTTGCAAGATATATGATAAAATCTCAAGCAGAAAATGGATTTTTGAAATCCACATGACTCAGAATAGGATGTTTCCCCTTACACTTAGAACTACAAATCTGATTCAACCATATGCACAAAGTGCATCCACCTTGAATGAAACAATGGTTTGGCATACAAGATTTGGACATCTACCCTTTAAGAGTCTAAGTCTTCTTTAGAAGCACTCCATGGTCAAAGGTCTTCCCATCTTCAAAG
>ML802149.1:0-15224 GCA_009831015.1 Picea engelmannii | reverse complement strand
GAGTCTTGCATACTTGGAAAACATAAGAGATCTAGTTTTCCACAGTCATCCAATCAAGCCAAACAACATCTCGAACTAGTTCACACTGACCTATGTGGACCAATGCAAACAGAGTCAATAGGTGGTAGCTTTTACTTTCTAACGCTTATTGATGATTTTAGCAGGAAAATCTGGATCTATTTTCTCAGACACAAGTCTGAAACTTTTGCAAAATTCAAGGAATTCAAAGCAAAAGCTGAAAAATAGAGTGGCAAATATATAAAAGCACTCAGGTCCGATGGAGGAGGAGAATACAACTCCAATGAATTTGCAAATTTCTGCAAATCACAAGGCATTATCATGCAAACAACAGCTAGGTATACTCCACAATAGAATGGCATGGCTGAAAGGAAAAATCAGACAATAATGAATATGGCAAGAACACTTCTCAAAGAGAAATGTTTGTCAAATATTTTTTGGGTTGAAGCAGTAGCATGATCAGTTTATCTCTTGAATAGATCTCCAACCACAAGTCTAAAGATGAAAGTCCCTCAAGAAGCATGGAGTGGGAAAAAGCTAAATGTTGCACATCTAAGGACATTCGGATGCATAACATACGCTCACATACCTTCCGAATTAAGGAAGAAACTGGACGATAGAAGTGAGAAATGTATCTTTACTGGATATAGTGAAACATCTAAAGCCTACAGGCTTTATAATCCAATCTCCAAGAAACTAATTCTCAGCAGAGATGTAAAATTTTTGGAAAATCAATTCTGGAATGAATCAGAAAATCAACAACTGGACAGTCAAAATCCATTGCTGCCAAGTTCTGAAAACGCAGAAAATTTAGAACAATCAATACCTCAACCTGTTCTTTCAAGATTGTAGGTACAAAGACAACCTGAAAATTCTTAGGATAACTCAACTTCCAACAGAGACTCATCCTCTAAAATTCAAAATCAGAGAACTCGAAGTTTGAGAGAAATTCATCAGCAGTTGGATGATTTTGAACAACATAATCTTTTTGCTTTAATGTCATATCAACCTACATCTTTTAAGGAAGCCGCTAAGGAGCCACATTGGGTTCAAGCCATGAACTAAGAAATTGACTCCATTGAGAAGAACAAGACATGGGATCTTGTTGATTTGCCAAGTCACAAGAAAAGTATTGGTGTCAAGTGGGTTTACAAAACTAAACTCAATGAAAAAGGCCAGATCGAAAAACACAAGACAAGACTTGTTGCCCAAGGATTCTCACAACAACCTGATACTGACTATGGTGAAACTTGTTCTCCAGTAGCAAGGTTAGACACTGTAAGAACTCTATTGGCCATAGCAGCCCAACATAAATGGCAAGTATACCAGATGGATGTCAAGTTAGCCTTCTTAAATGGTTTCTTAGAAGAAGAAGTTTATGTTGATCAGCCACCTGGATTTGAATTCCAAGAGCAGCCAGCCAAAGTATATCGGTTGAAGAAATCCTTGTATGGCTTAAAGAAAGCTCCAAGAGCTTGGTACAATAGAATTGACACTTATCTAATCAAAAGTGGTTTCAGCAGAAGTCAAAATGAGCCAACTCTCTACACCAAAACTGATCAGCACTGTAAAATTTTGATTGTATGTTTATATGTTGATGACATGATATATACTGGAAATCTTGAATTAACCAATTTTAAACATGCCATGCAATCTGAGATTGAGATGATAGATCTTGGCATCATGAAATATTTTTTGGGCATTGAGGTTGATCAATCAACCAAAGGAATTTTTGTCTGTCAGAAAAAGTATGCAACAAGCATCATCAAAAGATTTCGCATGGAAGAATGCAATCCAGCAGAAACCCCTATACCTCTAGGCACAAAATTGAGCAAGAAAGATGAAGGCCCTACAGTGGACCCTACCCTATACAAAAGTTTAGTAGGCAGTTTGTTGTATCTTACAGCAACCAGGCTTGACATTATGTATGCAACCAGCCTTGTTTCCAGATTCATGGAATCCCCCAAAGATTCTCACTGGAAAATGGCAAAACGGATTCTGAGATATATTGCAGGAACTCTCAATTTTGGCTTATGGTACACTAAATCTGATAGTAATCAACTATCTGGTTACACAGACAGTGATTTTGCAGGTAGCCTAGATGACAGGAAAAGCACCTCAGGACATGTTTTTCACCTGGGCACGAACCTGATCTCATGGGCATCAAAGAAACAACCAATTGTATCAATATCTTCTGCAGAGGCAGAGTATGTCGCTGCTACCTCAGCTTCTTGTCAAGCTGTGTGGCTGAGAAGAATATTGAAATATATGTCACATACAGAAAATGATCCAACTCCTTTTTTCTATGACAATACTTCAGCAATAGCTATATCCAAAAATCACGTGTTTCATAAGAAAAGCAAACATATTGACACTCGCTTTTACTTCATCCGCGAGCTAGTCAATAATGGTGATATTGCACTTCAATTCTGTGGTTCTCGAGATCAACTCATAGATATATTCACAAAGCCACTGGGAAAATCTGTTTTTGATTTTCAAAGATAGCACTTGGGCATAATCAGTGCTGATGTTTGTAACTGTTGAGTTTAAGAGGGAGTGTTAAATATAATGTAACCTCAACACACTGACTGTACACTGCCAGTTGTCCTGGCCAGCTGTACTTTCTTTTCTTGATTTGCTTGAGCCTATTTAGCTCAGCTATTTCCCTTTGCACATAACTTCTTCATTAACTCTTCTCATTGTACTTTCTCCTTACATTCTCAATATATTGAATATTATTTCTGCTCTATTCTTTCTCTCTGCATTTCTTGCTTCACAATTTATCAATCTGGAAGGTGTTAGAACACATAGTTCTTCAGGCATGGCCCATAGTATCTGGGAAGCGGATAAGATGTAAGTCAAATGATTAAAACCTGCTCTTTTCATTGAGTTGATCCATGTCTTGTGCCGTTTTTCTTCTGATCTGGATTTTTACCCATGATTTTTTTTTTTCATTTCTAATACAGGCTCAATGTTTACATTTATGATTATTTACTCAAAAGGAATTTGCAAACATCGACAAAATCCTTTATGCAAGAGGTAAAAGTTTCCTCGAATCCAGTAGGTAAGGTTTTGTTTACCCTTAATCCGTTATCAAATACTTGTTCTACCGATTTTTTTTTAAATTTTGCACAGGGTTGTACACTCTTCCGCCCTAGATCTATAGAAAATTTGGATCAATAGGTATTTTCTTGATTTTGATTGCGGCTGTGGGCCTGCCTCCTGGAGGTAATTCTGGTATTGCTCAGACTGACGTCAGGACAGGACGTTAGGCTTTTAACTATTGTAAAATTTATTAGTTTCAGTGAGTGTTCAATATTTCTTCTAAGAAACTGCAAAATTTGTGCAATATGCATCTCGAGACTCAGAATTAATTAATTTTTTTCCCTGAACAATTATTATTATAATCGTTTATACCATAATGTTTTAGTTGTAGCCCTGTTCTTCAATATTGAGCAAGTTTTCACCAAGTATTCTTCTCTGGCCAACTGGTTGAAGTTGAACATATTTGAAACCTAAAATTGGGAAGGGATGAACAACATAAGTCACAATATGCATTCATTTATATTGTCCTCTAAAGTTATTTGATGCGAATACAAACCTAAAGTCTGATAACCTACTGAATTGCATGTAGAAATTGATGCTCCGGGAGGATTTCTATTCGAATAATGGTCTAGTTTTTGGGATATATTTATTGCGAGGACAAATGAAAAGAATTCGGAGGTTGCAGCTTCATACATAGAGGTGATTGTTTATGGCTAACTTGGTATTATTCTTAAGAAATATGTTTAGTGTTTCTTTGTAAATTGGACCCGAAGATTATCTATAATTCATGTTATTGTGGATGCTTTGCAGACGCAGCAAATGAAATCAAGGGAGAAACAACACCAACAACTACACTTGCAACAGATTCAATTACTGCAACAAAGACATGCCCAACAACAACAAAGAAGGGATGCCAATCATGGTTCCCTTAATGGAGTAGCTAATGACATAAATTATGAGAACATGCTAGGATAGTCGACAACAAATGCCATGGCAACCAAAATTTATGAGGAGCGCCTGAAACATCCACACCAAAGAGATGGGGATTCCCCTGCACACCTTCTTGATGCAAACAAAACTTCTCTGCTTAAAGTTGCATCAAATCCGTCTAGGTGTATTTTTTTTATTTATGCTACACTTTTCTAAATCTACACTTTAACATATAAATTCAGACTGGATTATATGTTCTAGTTTACCTCTATATTCTGCTGTCTTTTTATCAATATGATTTACTTGCTATCAAAACATATTTGTAATTATCTTCAAATTGTTATTTCTGATTGCATTCTTATGGAAGATTTTGGTAATACAGGGTGTTACATCAGAGCACAACAACACTGCATCAAGTTCAGACTCAATCTCAACATATGGGTGTCAACACCCAGGTTTGTGTTTTTCTTGTGCAAATCTTCTCTTTTCCCTGTAACATTGATTCATATCATTAGTGCAATGTTTATGTTTTCCGAGCAGTGGAAAAATGAATTTGTTATCTTGGATCACGATCCAAGAGATCAAGAATGATCTTAATGTAGTTTTGAACCAAAGATCCCCTATCATAGATCCATCTATTTTCGGAGTGCCAGGAGCTGGGCAACCCAAATCCAATCTTTTGAATCCAGGTTTGTCTAATTTTGTTCTTTGTAATTTTAATTGCAAAGAAATGTTGGATGGAACTTTACATTTTCTACACATGAATAACTTGTATAACAAAGTTACCCGACTTGGAAGTGGGAAAAACTCGGTGAGGAAGAAGAGCCAAGAGTTTGACTCGGATCGGGAAAAACTTGGCAAAAACTCAGCAAGTACAAAAACATAAAGAAATACACAACAAAAATATAAAGAAATACACAGGTACTAAAAATTGGATTGGGAAAATCCCCAATGCGGGTATAAATATACTTATGTGATGGAGGTTTTATCGGAGAAATTTGTCGATAGGCTATCAATATCAGATCCGCAAATCGAATCCTGGCATGGTACTTCTACTTCGGATTTGAGACAAAAAAATGACTTGTGGGATTGGCGATCCCGTTCAGAAACGTTGCAGATGTCTTTGGATTTTTCCTCGAAGCAAACAATTTTTATGGAAAGCAATGGATTCTGGGCAAAGGCCTTGCGAGAGAGAGATATGGATATCGTGCAGTAGTGTATGGGTGAAGGCATATGGATATCATGCAGTAGCATATGGGTGAAGGCAGGAATCAACATTGAGGCGGTGGACGACAATTACACATGGTAGATTAACAAAAACATGTTTACCATTTCAAATGGCTATGGACAAACGACTAAAAGTCGAGACAACTACTCCCCTTAAAAGAATGCCTCCTTAAAAGAATGCCTTCAATGTAATAATAATAAAATATATTTTTATATTAACATTTTTATTTTGATGATTTAATTTTTTTTTCATATCTCATCTATACAAACATTTCATATAAAAATATTTACCATTATTAAATTATTATTGTTATTAATTTGAAAGTGTGGATAATTGCTACCCT
The DNA here is from genome assembly GCA_009831015.1 of Picea engelmannii. NCBI lineage: Eukaryota > Viridiplantae > Streptophyta > Pinopsida > Pinales > Pinaceae > Picea > Picea engelmannii. The sequence goes on along the minus strand of ML802149.1, from coordinate 9,660 downwards.
TTTCATTGGACCTTTTGATATAGGACGAGAACATTTTTATTTTGAAAGTGTAATGACTCCATTGAACTTTTACATATATGAAAATCTCCCTCCACTTAACACTTTTATACTTTGTTGTAATTTCAAGGTGTGGATAAATGCAATCCCAGGAGAGAGAGAGGACATGTTGTGAGCACATGTTGAAAATTTTGGCAGCATTGAAATCTTGAAAGTGGATTATAGACCATTGGATTTGAAATCAATTTATATATAAAGATTTATAATCTATCTGTCACAAAGTTCAATACTAGGTAACAAGTTGTATATTGGATTTGTATTTACTTTTTTATTTTTTTAAATTATAGTTATTTAGTCTTTTTTGAATTTGTATTTACTACTTTTATTTTTTATTATTATAATTGTTTAATCTTTTTTTCAATGAAAATTTTGTGCTTTCACAATATTCAAATAAAATTATATTTAAAAAAAAATATTTTATTTTATTTTAAAATATATATATTTATTCATTTCATTTTAAAAAATAAATGATATATTAAATTATTAATATTTATTTTTATTTATATCAATTAACTAAATCAAGTTTTATTTTTTAATAAAATATTAAAATATTATATATATATATATATATATATATATATATATATATATATATATATATATCAACCAAATAAATCGTAATTAACATTTTTTTTATTTTTAAAATAATTTAATTATTTTACTTTTAAAACCTATTTATAAACAAAATCAATCAATTCATAATAAAAAAAATTAAAAAATATACTTAAATAATAAATAAACGAGTGATATACATAACAAGTCGTAACCCATGACATGTGAGGACACGAACCCAAAGACTCTCTAAGCACGTCTCCTGCCCTGCTTTTCCATCCATGTATTCTTTATTTAGGTATTTCTTTTCCATTTCATTGAAGAAACAAAGTAAATAAAGATCAAGATTTGTAGATTTGCACTTGAAAATAAATATATCTGTAGATATGTACGAGTATGCTTAATTGTTTGTGATATTGATATGCATAGTTGGTTTTTGTTGTATGAGTTGTATGTACCTTAATTATTTTAAATTTGACTCTATAAATTTAGAAAAATACATATATGTTTTAAACCACTCAAATTATATTATATTAAAAATTATATTACATTAGATTATATTAATGCAAATATGAATTTATGTTAATCTTATATCTCCTATAAAAAAAAACTTTATATCAACAAAAGATTATACCTCCCATATAAAAAATCTTATATCAACAAAAGTACAGATATCCTATATAAAAAACCCAAGATCCCCAATGTCTATTACATCTGAATTTTATGAAAAAACTCCATTTGAAAACAACATATAAACACAAACCACTAAAAGAGATTTAAATGGTCCCTAGAGACCTGTTCACCATCCTAAAATTCTTCATAATAGAAAACCCCAGGAGTACTTGAGAGAGCTCTCTTTGACATCGCATCAACTACATTATTTAGTTCCCTGTAAATATGTTTCAAACCAATTCTATCAAAAACATCAACACAGTCCAAAATTATAGTTTTCCAGTACTGAAGAGAAATGTATATAATTTCTCATTTTCCGTAAATCCAATTTATGACCACTTGTGAATCTCCAAAAACCTGTAAACAATCCATTCCCAGCTTTAGTGCCAAAGACACCACGATCCACAAACCTAACATGTAACAACCATAATGGCTTTAAAAGTAGAGTAAATATATATTTTTCTTTAACCATGATAGGGGATTTCTTCCATTATGGTTTCAAGATTTAAGAAAAAAATCTAAGACATCGCATAGTATATCTATAACTGCTATAACTTGAAATTTCTTGATTTTAGTACAAAAATAATAATTTCAGAATTAGCTCTTGAAGAAGAAGGTTATCCTGCTGAAATTTCTTATTGAAAGTTCTTGTCTGAATGCTTGCCTGAAAACATGCACTTGTCCACATATCATAGCAATGCATTTGAACCAACATAATTTCACATATAAAGATTCATACAATACTATTTCTCGGTCGATGTTCATGACATCAACCTTTTATTATCATTATCCTTTGGCTATTTCATATCCCATTGACCTGCAAATTAGTCTATAACACAAACTCATACATATCCATGCATTATCATCATGTAAATGCATTTGATCATATCCTCAATTCGGTATCCACGTACCAACAACTTTAAATGTGAAAATTTTCAAGTTAGAAATAGATTGCATAATATCCATCATAATTCAAATTACGATAAACATTCATAGAATTGACATTCACATAGGTCCATATGTCTTAAAATTTCAATTGTATAATTAATAGTTTCACAATTAATAGAAAATAAAAAATGATTGGGCCTTAAGTAATTCTAGCTATTTAAGTCAAAATGTGGCATTACATACACCCAACCTTCGGGAAACATATTCTCGAGGTGGTCAAAAAAGTGAGGGATGATCTCGTCGTAAGGTCTCTTCATCCTCCCAAGTAGCAAATCCTAGGCTATACTTGTCCAATTGGACCTTAACTTGGTCTACCAGACGATTCCTGAGCTGACGGACCCTACGGTCCAATACGCGTAACGATTCAACCATGAGGGTTCCCACATCTAATACTTACAATTCCTTCCAATTCAGTTTATGAGATTCATGAGTAACATAATGATGTAGAACACATACATGAAAAACATTATGAGTTTTATGCAAGTGGGGTGGCAGTACGAGACAATAGGCAACGACTCTAATTCTCTCTTGGATTTTAAACGGTCCTGTAAATCGAGGAGACCAATTTTTCCCCTTCCCTAACTGAATGGTACTCTTATTAGGCCTGATACGAATGAAAAATTGATCTCCCACTTTATAACTTCAGTTAGTCCTATGTGCATAAACATAACTTTTTTGTCTATCGTGTGCTTCCTTTAGTCGCTGCCTAATCTGAATCACTTGTTCCTCCATCTCTTGAATCAATTCTGGCCCAACCGTCACTCAATATTCTAACCTTTCCCAACTCAACGGTGTTCTGCATGGCCTTCCATAAAAATATTCGTAGGGTGGCATTCCAATGGAGCTGTGAAAACTATTATTGTAGGCGAACTCTACCAAAGGTAGGTACTTCTCCCAATGGGTTTGATTATCCATAACATACATCCTAAGTATTTCTTCCATAACCAGTTTTCCCATTTGTTTCAGGATGATATGTTGTGCTTAAGTTCAACTGAGTTCCTAATGATCACTGCAAACTTGTCCAAAACCTAGACGTGAATCAGGATTCTCTATCAGAAATGATCCTCTTGGGTAATCCATGTAGATGGATGACCTCACTTATAAGAACTCTTGCCACACCAATGACACCATAAGTGTCTCTAACTAGAATAAAATGAGCATTCTTAGTCAACTTATCAACTATCACAAGAATGACATTGTGTCTGTGTGATGTGAGTGGCAATCCCACAACAAAATCCATAGAAATGACTTTCCACTTGGACATAGGAACATCATGCGGTTGTAGGAGACCTGTCGGGTGGTGGTGGTCAGCCTTCCCTTCTTGACACTCTAGGCACTTGGCGACGAAATAGAATACATCATGCTTCATGCCTACCCAGAATGTCTATGTACATTTTCTTCACACCCAGATGTGCACAGTAAACTGCTCTATGTGATTCCTTAAGTATGATGCTTTGAATATCCCCACCTTCAGGGATGTACATCCTTCCTTGATATCTTAAAAATCTGTCTACTTCAAGGTTGTATCCTTCATACCTAGTTTCTAACTACCTCTCACTCTGGAGGGTTGAAGTAACCTTTAAATACAAACTATATCCAAGAAGTTTCCCCAACACTCGCTCCCTCAGATTAAATTTTAAGGGTACCAAGGAGAAGACAAGTGGTCTCCTTCTCAGGGCATCCACGACCACATTCTCCTTTCCCTTGATGTATGAAATTCAAAAATCGTACTCACTCATAAAATCACTCCATCTCCTCTGCCTGACATTGTGATCCATTTGAGTGAAGATATGCTTTAAGATTTCATGGTTTTTTTTTATCTCAAAGCTTCTCCCCACTAGATAATGCCTCCAAAGCTTCAGAGCTAGCATTACAACTTCCAAATCTAAATCATGAGTAGCATAAATCTTCTCATGTTGCTTCAAATTTCTTGACACATAAGTTATCACTCCCCCATCCTGCATTAGTACGACCCTCAATCCTTGCATCGAGGCATCTGTGCAAAATGTGAAGTATTTTTCCAAATCCGACACTCGTAGAATTAACGTACTAGTTAGTAACCTCTTAAGCTCGATGAATGCAATATCACATTCCTCTGTCCATTCATACCTGGCCCCCTTGCGCTACAAGGTGGTGATGAGTTTCCCTATCTTAGAGAACCCTTCCATAAACCTCTGATAATAACCAGCTAGACCCATGAAGCTTCTCACCTCATGAGCATTTTTTAGTACTGGCCATTCCATAATGGCCTTCACCTTTTTTGGGTCCACATAGATTCCTTCATCGGAAACGATATGACCTAAATAGTGAATCTCTTTCTAGAAGAAATAACACTTCGACAACTTTCCATACAATTTGTTCTCTCTACAGCATGACAACACCACTCTCAAGTGTTCCTCGTGTTCTCTTTCGTTCCTGGAATAGATGAGGATATCATCCAGAAAGACCTGTACAAATAGGTCTAAGTACCTTCAAAATACACCATTCATGAGGCTCATGAATACCGTTGGTGCATTGGTCAAACCAAAAGGTACTACAACGAACTCGTAATTCCCAAACCGAGTTTGAAAGGAAGTTTTAGGAATATTTCCTTCTTTAATCCTTAACTGGTGATACCCTAATCGTAGATCAACTTTTGAGAAAATTGTTTCTCCTTTCATTTGATCAAAGAGATCATCTATCCGTGGAATTGGGTACCTATTTTTCATTGTAGCATAGTTCAAGTCCCTGTAATCTATACACATTTGGAATGAACCATCCTTCTTCTTGAAAAAAATTATTGGTGCACCCCAAGGTGAGACATTAGGCCTTATTAGCCCTAAGTCAAGTAGTTCCTTCAACTACATATCCAACTCACAAAGTTCTAGTTCTTTCATCCTATATGGTGTCTTGGAAATTTCCTCTGCACTAGGTTTTAGCTCAATGGTAAAAGCAAGCTCCCTCTGAAGAGGTAACTCAGGAAACTCTTTTGGAAAAACATCCTCAAACTCTTAAAATATTGGATATTGATCCATGGAGGGTCCTTTCCCTTCATTGACTTCATCCACTACATATAATCGACAACCTTGCTTCATGCAACATTTAACCTTCATGGTCGAGATAAATCGTAGAGACACCTTCCTCCATACACCGTGGATCTTTACTCACCTTCCTTCATCGTCAACATAAAGCACCATTTTCCTGAAACAATCTACCATAGCTCGATGGGATTATAATTAGTCCATTCCAATGATTAGGTCATACCTCCCTAGAGCAATGTTGATGGGCATTTATGACACACCATCAACAGGAAGGGAAGATCCGGTCCAGGGTTGTCTATTTAACCCAAGTCGTTTGGTATAATCTACCCTGGCGGATTTTATGGCTCCGTTAGCCAACTAAGATCTTAAAACAACTAAAATATGTGGACTTACTTAAGATACAACTCTAACAATCAACACTTTAATTACAAATCCTTAACTAACAATTTTTATGTACAATAGATATATACAATTTACAAGGTTTAAGCAAAACCTTGTGAAAATAATTGTTTTCAACTAATGGATCAAAATAAGAAAATAAAGGAAATTGTCTTTGTACTATAAATGAAAAAATAATAAACAAGGATTGAATAATATTGTAAATGATAAAACGATAATGGTTAAATCATTTAATGTTTAAATGATGCAATCATTATTCATTCACAAATAAACAAATTAAATAAAATATAAACTAACTAACCTGACGTTGATCAACAGTACTAAGCTAGATTCGTCTCTCTGTATTTATATAAGCTCCTCTTAACCTATGTCAAATGTAAACCTATGACAAAGGAAAGCATAATACTTCCTGAAGAAACTCAAAGAAGTATTTTATATTCCAGAACAATTTTATGATGACAGAAAGACAAACGATTATATATCATGTGACTTTAGAATGTTCAAATAATTGAAAATGAAAGAAATTTCAATCTTTGGTAAATGGTGTTACCAACTATCTAGTATCAGATGTAAACTCAAAATACTTGAATAGATGATCAACCACAGATATTAAAGGAACCAAAATATAATGAACCATATAAATGAAAACATAACATGAAAAGTTATATGTAGAACAATCTAAACCTAGTTCAATACAAATAAAGTTTCATATTCAGAAATTATATGAGAAACAATATTAACATTGCACAATCTACAAAAGGAAAAACGCCAAAGAGTAAATTTTATCACATATAGCTTCAGTATAATAAGTTCATCATAATGTCCAAAAGCAATTTTTTGGATAATGGACTCTTAAAGATTGAAAAAATTAACACATAAATGATAACAATTAACCATGTATTGATAAAACAAACTAAAGCTAATTTAAATCAATGCATAATCAATTACTCAAAGAATATGAAGATATTATAATGAAAACAAAACCATTTTACTCACATGAAAAAAACTATTAAACAACTTGGAATTCCATATTCTTCTTTGAAAATACTTGTCCATTCTCCCAAAGATTTCAACCATCCGTTACTCCATTTGAAAAAATAAAAGTATAAAAAAGATATAATATACAAAAAAGAAAGGATAAAAATCCTCCTCTCAATTTCCTGGATCTCCTTGGGCTCTGAACTTTCTCATATATTTATACAATGAATGAATAGTCTGGGCATCACTAATAATTTTCGCCACCTGAAATTTTCCTCATAAAGAGACACAACTATCTCTTAACTCGTGCATTTGTTTGAGAAAATTCCCTCATGTAGGCTAAATGGGTCCATTCTACAGATGGATTTCAACAGTTTCTTCAGATTCCTTACAGCTTGGCTGAAACAAGTCCCGCAAAATCATTTGTCTGTTATTGAACGCATTTTCAAATATTATCTGTTGTCGCTCATAAATTATTTGCAACAATCCAATATTATTTTGGATCAATTATCTTGAACGTATTTAGATAATAAAATCAAGCCATGATCAAATCCGTACCAAATAACTAATAATAGAAATCTGTGAAACAAAAAGAAACCAAATTAATAACCTAAAAATTGTGAATACAACAAAATCTAGAACAATAAAATTAAAATGAATTTAAACTAACTATAAATTCTAACCAAATATTGTTTATATTTTCCTTTCAAATATGATCTTAAAATTCTAGAAGCTTCAAGTTTATGGAGAGGAGAAAAATATTAATTTTGTGTTTTCACAAAATCAAACAAATGATAGATAAAAAAAATTATTATTATTTTGCAATGAGATGCAAACTAACAAAATAATTTAATTGATTAAACCTACCAAATGATTTTGTGAAAATGATTGTTAATGAGCAAAAGATGATAACATAATCATAATTTAAACAAAAGTAAACAATTGATAAAAATTAAGGTTTTCGTTTAAATTAATATTTCTATGTTCGTCTCTCCCTCATTCAAATTTGATCAAATGTGAACAAATTTCATAGAAAAAATGTGTCGTAATAAAAAATCCCAAATTATGAAGCTTGTCCATCAACATCAAAACTCTGTAGAAAGAAAAACGAAATGGCATTTAAATTTCATGAAATTCAAACCAAACAAAAGAAAAAAATATAAACTCAAACCAACCTCGAAACAAAGCAAACCAATACCAATCCAATCCAAGTAAAATTTGGAGGGACCCTAGATTTTGATTAAAGAAAAAGAATGGGGTTGTTGGGGCCCAACAAGCAGTGACGTACACCTTCAACCTAGTAGTACACACTCTCATGTCTACTAGACAATTATCGACGCTAGGTCCTACCACTTGCTTTTTCCCCAAAGCCATCTCTACTTGATTAAAGTCATCATGCTTGTAGGCTTCCAACGCACACTTTTCTAATGCACAAGGTGAAATGAAACTATTTGTAGCGCCATAATCAAATAAAATCTTAACATTGACATGATTTAGCATACCTGACGACTCCACCACAGTGGATTGATGCTTTTTCTGGTAGTTATTAACCACTACATAAATTTGGTTGCTACTACTCGCTCTTCCCATCGGGCCCTTTCCTTCTCTATGCACAAAGCCTGCTTGTGACTCTAGACAATCACGTTGGTAATGAGGTCCTCCACACCCCCAAAAATTAACAAGAGATGGAACTTTCACACTGGTTGGTGATGGTCTCTGAAATGAGTTCCTTCCCCTAGAACCTCTGCCCCTACTAACTGCTCTCTAATAAGGTCGTGGACCTGGCTGCATCATTGGCAATGAGTGGGATGTTGCACTCATTTCCATTGAAATACCTATTGTAACTACTCTAGGAGCGACTCTATTTCCATAAGGAGGTGGCCTAAAGCTTCCTCCCCTGGAGAAACTCCTAGGGGCCTTCCCCACGAATCTAGGATGTTGTGGAATGGTTGACCGCATACCTCCATTTAATTTCATATGCTCCTCTTCATAATGAGAATTTTCAACTGCTTCAGCTACTGACGATGGTTTCCACATCCTTACCATGGCCCTTATATTAGGGTTTAACCCGTACACAAAACATTCTTCCTGTCATCAATTTGTATCTATGTACGAGACATATTTTACTAACTCCATGAACCTGATATCGTACTCTTCCATGGTCCTGTTTCCCTGAACTAGAGCATGAAATGCTCCTACCTGTTGTTCCTCATAGTAAGCAGGAAAATATTTCCTCCAGAAATTTTCCTAAAAAATCTCCCATGAAACGGTGTCTGAGGTAAGGTGCAACTGCCTCTCCATATTACCCCACTAGTTCAAGGCATTTTCCCTCAACTGAAATATCGTTATCTTCGCTTTTGATGTGGAAGCGTAGTCTCTCAAGTAAAAAAATCTCGTCATTCCTTCGAAACATGCCTCTGCATGTCCACTTGTACAACCCCCAACAAACTTTAGGAATTTGATTTTCTGTAGTTCTCTGGTGATGTTTCTTGGTGGAGGCCCTCCCTCTATGTCCCTCGATGCTTCAGACTACTACATATTGTAAAAATTCTGACGTTTTATTTGCGGCGTTATGGACAAAATTGTCCATATTGTCGCAAAATAGAGGAAATTTATAAAAAAAAAGTTCATGTTGCCCGATAACGTCGCTCTTGCCACGTTGACGTCTCTCTTGCCACGTTAACGTCGGTCTTGCCACGTTAACGTCACTCTTGCCACGTTTTCCACTGGAACGTCTCTCTTACCACATTTGTGAAGATGTATGTCGCAATTACCACGTTAACGTCGGTCTTGCCATGTTAACGTCGCTCTTGCCATGTTTTCCACTGGAACGTCTCTCTTGCCACGTTTGTGAAAATGTATGTCGCAATTGTGACGTTTTGGAAACTAGTTTTTCCCCTCCAACGGTCACCTTAGTATGTTCACCAAGTCAAAATACCAACGGTCACTTAGGACTTTTTTACGTCGGAATTGCGACATTACAAAATCTATAAATATGTTGCATTTGACGGATGTTGCGACAAGTTTGCTATAA
>ML802148.1:174162-189962 GCA_009831015.1 Picea engelmannii | reverse complement strand
AGAGGAGGTCGGAATTTGAGGAGGAGGTCGCAGATCTGAAGATTCACTAATGCCATCGCTGCTCGTTGCACTTCATTTGATGGCTGTGAGTTCAGTTTAGTGGACGTCGTTACCTAGAAAATGGAATCACAAATGTCGTTGATTGCTGCTCACGAATCACCCAGGTGGTCGCTGTCGTTGATTGCCACCAGGAAGCCACCATAGAGGATATGTCTGCCTTTCATGCTACTGTCTACTAATATATATATTTAATTATGGATGTTGTGCAATTATGTGTTTTTAAAGGCAGCAGAGTAATTACTAATGTGAGTTTATTTATGTGTTTATGTATAGGTATCTTGATATAAGCTGTTCAGTGCAGGTTTCAAGAACAATTGTTTTTATTAGAAGTCATATTGTATAAAGGAATTTTGAAGATATTTTGTATTTAGATAGCCTTCTTAAATACTAACAGATAGCCGGAAGCAAAAAATCTGACAGATGGAGATATGTTTATAGGATGTTTCAATAATTGACATCTTTTATCATGAAAACACCATTGTACAAGTGCAAGAATAATGCTCTGAAGCTTTTATGCTTTAAATGAGTTGAATGGTAAGCTGGAAGAAGAGGAAGAGAAAGAGCATAGGAGCTTATGAAGGCCCCACAGACGAAAGTTAAAGTGTTGTAAACTTTTCTGTTATTTAATTTGTGAAGTTTTGTAATGTAGACATTAACAGGGAGTGTGAGAGATAATGCCTAATTAATCCTACATACTAGAGTTTAGGGATTGGATTGGGCTCACTGGAGAAAGTTGAGATATTCTCTCAACCTCTTCCTCCAAAAGTGAAATAAATTGAATCTCACAAAACTTGTTTAAGTGTGATGTATCTTAAATTATTATACAATAGAATTGATATTATTTGTGTATTAATCTTGTTCAATGTCTCTCTGCTATTCTAATTCCTAAATTGATTTCTCATGTGGCATGAGTAACTTGTTTAATAAAAACAGCAGTTTATCGGTGGAAGAACAGTATGAACAGAACCCATCAGTATTGTCGGATGCGGAGGACTATCAAACCAATTCAAAAGAAATATCTTCCGAAACTATAAACGACGTAAATGCGGATGATGGAGCTCTGAGGAGGCTGCAATTACTGCAATTTGATAATGCTAACTGCACTTTCAGCTCATCTAATGAGTCTACAAACCATCCAGAGGTTTGAGAAGCATTTTTTTCAAGTCAATCAAATGTGTTTAACTCTTCCTTTTACGATTCTTTATTAATGTATTTCGTCCTTGTGTGTGGGTGTTTAATCTTATTGACATGTTAATTTCTTCTGGGATTTGCAGGCTGAGCATTATGAATGCTCATGCCCACCTTTGGAGCTGGACGATTTTCCTAATATTAAAACTTGTCTAAGATTTTCCGACTCGAGAATGCCCAGCACATATTTGCGGGGCGAGCAAATTCATTCGCCTGTCGAAGAAACAGAAATATTAGAACAACTTTATCATGATGCGAAGACATCTCAGGAGAATATTTATCTAAGCCAAATTATTAATAGTAATGTTGCAGATATACAGTATAATGAAGATTATCTTCAACCGATCACTTCATCTACGGGTAGAGTAGAACACGGGAAAGGATAAAAACGACTCTAACGGACATGAAGATTTAAGGGTTTCTATCGGCTTCTCCTTTAGCCGTTTTGTGGCAAAAATCGAAACCCTGAAGTGTGAATTTGGCGTGCATGCTAACATAATCCTCTATATTTAAGGCAACAGAAAGCGTCCAACTCAGTATCTAGTTTGAGTAAGTTAAGTTGATTTCCTTGACATTAGGATATATGTACGTCTCAGGTAATAGCTACAACTGTTCTTTTCTTTGTGTCTTCATGTATGAAGCAAATAATTTTCAATGTATAGACTATAAAGCAGCTTAAGGACTCTGTATTGGATGCTTTCTCAATAAAAATGGAGTTTTTCGGGTTGTACATTATAAATAAAATCTACTTTTATTATATCCATGTATTATTTTTTAGCTTTTCTGCTAAGCAAGTAGGCAGCTAGATTCAAGTTTAGTCCCAAACGATAGCTGAAAACCTCTTTTCTCAGAGGTGAACTTTGATCAATGCAGCTGTATAATCACACAGATGCAGGTGGAGGATTGACAGACGAGCATTATGTAAATTCTTTTCCATCTTATTCATTTCAAATGTATGAGACAGTAGACCATGGTAGTCATGGATTAAACCTAACGTCGGAAAAATCTTACATGTGGGTTATTTCTCGACTAGCAGCCATGAGAGGCAATAGAAATGTCCGTGAATTTGCCAGATGTCAAGGCTGTGGATAATGTTCATCCAATGGCAATCGAGGTCTCGACATGAGCGTGGTCGTCAACATTTAAGCAATCTCTCCGTGTCTCCATCCAAAACTTGCAATAATAGAGTTCATTAAAGGCTCAGTAAGGGAACCTGTGAGCAATATAAGTTCAACTGACAAATTTAATTAAAAAGCGGAGAGGGAAGAGTGATTTGAACCTTATAACAGCATCGAGAATCGTTAAATATTTATCTTCGTTCAAAGCTAAGGCACTTGGGTACTTGGATTCACTGAATTCATATAATTTCACACTCGCCTCAAAGTCACAACTTCTTTTGATCCAGCAGTTAGTGCTTCGCCGGGTGGGCTAGTCAATGTGGTATAATCTGGGCTAAGAGACAGGCTTGAATTCTAGGCCAAAGTATTTCTTGTCTGACGGTGATTGAGACAAATCCGAGAATCATGGCAGACAAACTCTGCGATGATTGTACCAAAAGCACTCGTCTGGTTAATTTGGACGAGCGGTGCTATAATTGAATAGATTCATTCAATGAGGGTGTAAAAGATACTTAAAGGCGAGCGGTATCTTCAATGGACTCTTTCAATCCGCGTTCAAAAAAGAGGTATATACTGGGCAGACTTTTTCCTGGAAACCGTGACAAGCAAGATAGCGGGAAACATACATGTTTAGAAGGTTTTGGATAAAAAAACGTCACCTACACAAGTTTTCAAGGTTTAAAACAGGAAACCTATCACATATTGATCTCATACAGATATACTAAATAGTCTTTATTTCTGGCATGTTCATAATAATCTTTTGCTTTATGGGAATAGATTGATCCTACAAGGAACAACCCTTATCTTTTTCTTTATTGTCTTAAATTTGTAAAAAAAATTCCCTTATTGTCTTCAATCAAAGCGTGGGCAGAAAAATATTGCAGTACGAGAAATTTTCACAAAATCATAATGGTTTATGGAAATAATTAAAAAAAGCAAAGTACTTGTAGTCACATATAAATTTTATATTTATATCTTTACAATTATTATTTTATTATATTTATAAAAATATAATTTATATATTTATATTTATAAAATTATTATTTTATTATATTTATAAAAATATAATTTATAATTCAGTTGATGATATTATATGTTTATTTAATATAATAAATTATATAAAACTAAAAATATAGAGATAATAAATTTTATGTATGATAAATAACTAGCAACAACCATTTTATAAAAGTGGTTGATATAGAGAGATAGCTCCATTAATTTTAAAGAGTGAAAATGTGGTAGATGGATATATATCAATCACTTTTATATAGTAGTTCTAGTTCATTGCCAACATGCTTTGGAAATGACCATTAATAAATTAAAACATAATTAATATAGTAATGTATTAATTATTACATTTACGTAATATATAATAAGAATATATAAATTAATCTATACATTAATAAATTATCAAAGTAAAATTACATTATTAACATATTTTAACTTAAATACATTAAAGTATCAATATAATAATAATAAAGTAACATATCAATAAAATATGCATTAATGCTTATATTTTTACATAAATACATTTAAGTATTAATAATATATTAACAAAGTATTAGTACATTAATAATATATTAATTAGTTGTTTTTATTAAAAATTAATATACTAAATTACTAATGTATTAATTAATTAATATATTAATGGTCTGTCAATTAATGTATTAATAAACAAATGTATGTGTTAAAGTATTAATGTACTAATTAATTAAAATATTAAAAAAATATTAACAATTATTACATTAATAAAATAATAATATACTAATAAAGTAATATATTAAAAATAAATTATATGTAATAAAATATTGTTAATTAATATATTAATAATGATTTAATACACAAAAATGTATCTTTAATAATAAAAAGTATTGAGAACATATTTTTAATAAATACATATTTTTATATAGTATTTTAATAAAAGTTTATACATAATAAATATTGTGTTTTTTTTATCCAATATATTAATTAAATGTATTAATGCATTGATATGATAACAAATGTTATAAACCCATTAATTAATGTAAAAAATATTCTCAATCATCCAAGCTACATCCAATAAAAATATTGATGTGATAATATTAATTTTCTATTAATTAATTTATTAATACATTAATGTGTTGAAGTATCAATGTATTAGTCCTCGTGGTGATATAGACCAAAGTTTATTATGGCTCATCATAGTTGACCTTCACCATAGTTGACTATGGTTTACCATGAAAATAATTGACTATAATTAATAGAAGTTGACTATTGTTAACCATACCATTACATAAAAAGATATTTATAAAAACAAATAAAGTTATTTATTAGAAGGTAAGAAATGTGAAATAATTATATTTATCATCATTTTATTATTTTTTATTAATTAATATTATTAATGAGTAAAATTAGTTATTTCAAAAACATATATATTAAATGCTACATCGTAGATATCTTAACTCAAAAATTTTAAATATCAAAAAATTAAAAGATTTTTTTTTTAAGTAAAAGGCAGAACCTATTATATTATAACTTCAGAAAAGGAGTACACATGACACGCAGGTGCCAACTGTCCTGCCTATGTAGGAAACCAAGACAGTTGGCCTGCCCACAATAGCATGCAAAATCATAGAGTTCATTGCGCCACCCTGCCCGTAGGAAACCAGGGTATACATCCATAATTGACAGCATTTCAGTTTACTGTTCTAATGCTAACCATGCTAACAACTAAAGAGCTACAGCTCTGGTAGACAACTACAGAAAACGATTTGAAAAACATGCAAGACAGAAAAACCTATTCCTCGGAGTCCTCGTGAGCTTCTGTCGCTTTTCCACCGCTGGCTGGGATGACATACGGCTGAGAACATGTTGGGCATTGTTGCTGAGGAGTGGCACTGGAGTAGGCCGCATAGAGCAGGTCCAAGCATTGGCTAACACATACTGCTCTGAAGATTTGATCATCGACCAGGCTTCGAACTTCAAATATCAACTGCAGATGCTCCGGGTGCAGGAGAGGTGGCGAGGGCAACGTCTGCGGCTTGTCGTCCAGTTATCGACGTCCCGACGACTCCTTGTTTGTCTGCAATTCTGTGGTGTCTTCCCGTGGCTCCTCCTCGACCACGCAGGTGGAGGGCTCTTCGTTTTTTACTGCGCAGGGACCTGAGGTGTCTGTTGAGCGGGGCAGTGCTTCTACTTCAGCAATACATGTCCGGGGATTCCAATTGTCTGGAACAATAAACATCCTTCTCTCTGAAAATTCTGGTGGGAGTTCCATGTCTGGGTCTTCTTCTACAAAATTTTTTGGGGGCGATCTTGCTACCATGTTCACCTGACGTTGTCTCTACTCATCCATGATCACAGCCCGCTTGAATTTCCTATGTCTCTTCCTTCTGGAATCGGCAGGGTACCAGCCGGCTCCCCTGCGGGGCTTCCCTCTCACCCTCGGCATGGGAGGAGCAAGGAGCAAAGCCAGAATGCTGAGAACACTGCTACTGCACCGCTGCTCGGCAAGCTTCGAACTCACACTAAGATATCCGGTAAGGCGAGCGAAGGCATAAATTATAATGGCTGCCATTAAATCCGAGAGCTTAATGCTCTGGATATCCATCCTGTAATAGCTCGTGCGAAGCCCCATCAGAGAACGAAGGCCGACAAAAGTAGTTCCCTTCATAAATGGCTGAGTGTGTAGTGAGAGCCATTATAAATGGTCTCTCCCATATCGCCTCCACGTGCCTCCCCTTTACCGCATGTCACCCCATCCAGGGCAAAAAATTAAAAGATTTATATCTCGAATGTTTTTTTATTTATTTTATAGATTATGTGGTAAGATAAATATAAATTAATAAATATATAAACCATGACTAATCTAAACATTCTACAAACTATACCATTAAATAATGATATACAATTATATTATTGTAATATAATAATGATATAGTACTATATGATTGTACTATAATGATATAGTTTTATGAAGGAGGACTTTTATATCCAACTATTATAGTGGGAGTGCCTTTATTGCAGAACCTTGCAACTCAAGTTATGAATACGAAATCATTTGGTTCAATGTTTCAATTAGATGCAATTCATTAAAAGCTATATATGTGAATATATAACATAAATTATATTATTTAATAATTCTATTGTACTATTTAATTGTTGTAATGTAAATATGTATTTAATTGTGCAAATGTAAATAAACAAGAGTAACCAAAATATATAATTTAAAAATTTACTTTTAAATGTTTTAATTGAAAAAAAACATCAAATGTTTAGAGTAACATTTCTAATTTTTATTGTATTAACTTCACTATTATAATATAATATATAGGATTTAGTAGCATTTAGAATCCTAATTCATTGACATGGATTAGATTTCTTCATGGGAATTACATTACAATGGACTAAAAAATAATTGGTCTAAAAACACTAAAAATAGACTCCTAACCCTCTTGCTCCCATTCCAATGTATAATACATGGGCTAATCGTGCAAATAATATAACACATACACAACATTCCCCCATTTCTTGTTTTCTTTGCATAAATGTAACTGGCAACAAGATTACATGATCAAAAATCCGAGGTAGCAATGTGCATTGTTTATCTGTACACCTAGAAAATTTCTTAGTGCTCATAGGCTTTGTCAATGAATCTACAATATTCTTCAAAGTGTCAAACTTTACCAACAAAACCTTCTTTTCTTCAACCATGTCTCTTACAAAGTAATATTGAACATCAATATGATTTGTATTAGAATGATAAGTTGAGTTCATTGCTAGAAAGATTGCACTTTGACTATAACAATCTAACCTTACCACTAGTTGTACAAACCCAATACCTAAACACAATCTTTGTAACCATACAAATTCTTTACTTGCATGAGTGGCTTCCATGTGTTTATCTTTTGTAGTTGAGAGAGAAACTATAGAGTGTCTCTTACTCATATAATTGTTTGCTCCTCCAAATACGTTAAACACATAACCAATTGTAGATCTTCTATGATCCAGATCTCTAGCCCAGTGTGCATCAACAAAGTCATGTATGTCCAACACTCTGTCGACATCGAGGTTTTCCTTGATAACAAATTCCATAATATGTAGTTCCACATAAATACTTGAGAACCCTCTTTATAGGCGTCCAACTCTCCTTCCTTGGTTTGGACATATACCTTCTCAAAACTTTCATTGAATGTGTAATGTTCGGTGTAGTATAGACCATTTTGTACATCAAGGTGTCAACAACACTAGCATAAGAAACACACGACATATCTTCTTCCTCTTCATGCGCCTTGGTACACTGATATGCATATAAATTTAAATCTACTCAAATAGGGACCTTTACTAGTTTACATTCTTTCATATTAAACCTCTACAATATAGTCTTGACATATTTATTCTAATTCAACTAGAGTTTCTATTTTTTCAATCTCTTTTAAATTCCATGCCCAAAATAAAACTTGTAACACCAAGATATTTCGTACCAAATTTGGAAGACCATTGAGTTTTTACCTCCTTGATGATTTCCTAGTTGTTTCCAATCAACAACGTATCATAAACATACATCACCACATAAATAAAATGATCTCCAACTAATTCGAAATGAAGATCAACTTTTCTCCTTGTAATATCAAGTCTCGAAATAAAGGTATCAAAGTTTTGAAACCACATCCTTGCATATTTCTTTAACTCATATAGGGACTTTTTCACTTTGCATACTAGTTATTTCTTACCTTTCCTTGGAAATCCTTTTGGCATTTCAAGTATATATATTCTTCAAGCTGTAGTCTAAATGTTCTACGAAATGATATTTCTCCGACAATTTTTTCAAGGGACATTTTCCCGAAATCCGACAAGAAATTGTTAGATCCTCATATTTGAGTGATTATTTCTGTATAATATGAGTTCTCTAGGGGTTTTTCAACATGTTGAATCCATTTCTACATTCAGAAATGTATTTTAAATAACAAAAAATAGTGATTTCATATATTTATATGGTCGGATTCTGGAGAAAAAGTCATTTCGTAGAATAGTTATACAACATCATTCTTCAATATCCCCATAGGATTGTTTTATTTATGTCCATATGTTCTATTTCAAGATCAAAAGCAACAACAATACACAAAATAAATCTAATAGAAAGGAATTTAGAAACAAGAGAAAAAATGTCACCAAAATCAATTCCCTCTACCTAGGAATATCCCTTTCTTACTAGGAAAGCTTTATACTTCTCCACTCCACCTTTTGCATTCAACTTCTTATTAAACACCCATTTTATACCAATGAAATTTCCTTTAGAGAGTAACTCAATTAGATCTCAAGCCTCAATTTTATCAAAAGAAGTCATTTCTTCAACCATAGCCTTTTTCTAGAGTTTATCATCCACTAAATCCATTGCCTCCCTAAGAGTTCTAGGATCATCATTAGTAACAGAAAAAGGAAAATTAGAACAAAAATTAGGTGGAGTATACCTTTTTTGGTTGTCCTCTTTCTTGAATTGATCTCATCAATACTAGAGTATGAGGTTCTTCTTCTTATTATTCTTGTTCTTTTATTGAGTAAAATTCTTCACCCTCTAACTCAAATTATATTGTCTTCAGTTATTTTTATTTTGGTGGGACTTCCTATTTGGGAACATATTTAACCTCTATAAAGACAACATCGTAACTATAGACAACCTTCTTAGCTTCTGGTTTCCAAATTTTATATCATTTTATAACACCTTTATGACAAAAAATGATACACTTTCCAACTTTGTTATCCAATTTACTCATGTTTTCCTTTGGAACATGTACATAATAATCAAGAACAAGCACTCTAAGATGTTCAAGAGATGGTTTCTTATCATTCCATGCCTCATTCAAAAAAAAATCCACCGACACCAATGAGGGTGATATATTTATTAGGTAACATGTAGTATCCACTACTTCTACCCAAAATTTATGTATTAACCCAAAACCACTCAGCATGCTCCTTGATTTTTCCATAGCATCTTATTCATCCTTTCTACAACACCATTTTGTTAAGAAGTGTATGGATTCGTCTTCGACCATTCTATGTTACAATTCCTGTGAAACTATTCATTAGTATTTATGATCACCATCTTTATTTTCTTCTCTGCTTGATTCTCCACAAGAGCCTTAAACTCTTGAAATTTATCTAAGACTTCAATTTTCATTTGGAGCAAATAAATCCATGTATTTATTAAGAAATCATCAATGAAAAAAGCATAGTACACATATTTACCTAATGATTAAACATGAATAGGTCCAAACATATCACTATGTACTAACTCTAATATCCCATTTTCTCTTAGAGCACAATATAATAATCTTACCTGATTTTGTTTACCATATATAGAATGTTCACAAAAATCGAAATGCAGTGTGCAATCAAACATACCTTCAACCATACCTTTACCATGTAGTGCTTGAAGACCCTTATGTCTAATATGTTCCAATATTTTATTCCACATCATTATTTTTTCTCTAGAAACCATAGGGGTTTTTCTTTTTCATCCTTAGAAACAGTAGAACTACTACACCTATTACTAGTGTTCTTCCCAACGACATGTATAAAGTTCCATTATAGACTCTCATCATAAACACTGTTACTCGACCATTTTACTTGTTTCCTTTTCAAACACAATATGTACACTTGCATCACTCATATTGCTTACAAATATCAAGAAATTTATAGCTAGCTATAGAATGTGCAAAACCCCAGGAAGTGTTCTAATCCTTCCATCCTTGAGCCACATATTCACCTTTCCATGCCCTATGATTCTGGTTGTTAAATTATTTCCTAAGAAAATTTCACCTCCATTATAATTTTCCTATTCACAAAACCACTCCTTGTGGGGAGTCATATGAAAAAAGACACCTAAATCAATAACCATACATAATGATTTGTATATGTTCTTTAAGAATCCAAGTACACATCCCATCCTTCTTCTAAGGAGGATTTCCCTTCTATGGAAGGAACATCATCAGATCTCTTCCCTCTCTCAACACCATTTTTATTTGCAATCCTTCTTGAAATGCCCAACTTTACCATATTTCCAGGATTTCTTTAAGGATTTTCTTGGAGATTTAGATCTACCTCTAGATTGAAATCTCCCACTCGAGGAATTTTTTTATTTCTATACATGGTACATCCTCTTACACATAAGGCATATATGATCTCTCTATCCATGGTTTTCCTTCTCATTTCTTCTGATAGCAAGGATGAAACAACATCATCAAAATTTAATGTGGTCGCATTACTACCAATAACTGCAACTAGGCTACCCAATGAATTTGGCAATGAAATAATAAAATACTCCACTTATATTCATTTGAAATTTTAATATCCATGGACAAAAAATAACTTACCATAGTATTGAAGGCATTTAGATGCTCTATCACCGAGTCCCCATCATTCATCTTCAGGAAGTACAACTTCTTACGTAAGAAAAGTTTTTTTACCGGGGACTTAGAATAATGCAAATCCTCTAACTTATTCTGCAATTCTTTCATTTTAGTTTTTCCTAACACATTTAGTAACACTGAATCTAAAAGACATAACCGAATTGTGTTATTTTCCTTCCTACTCAACTTCGTCCAATCTTTTGTCGACATACATGTAGGTGTAGTACCTATATCCACAATGACTCACTGATATTTATCTATTATATGATCTTCCATCTTCATCTTCCAAATCTCAAAGCACTGCTCTGCATTTTCTATCAATGCAACAATCACCACTGCAAAGCTCCCAATGAAACAAGGTTTATGCAAACATTAGATAACTAAACCCTTAGCAAGAAAGACATCTTTTGAAGCCAATAATTTGGCTCTAATACCAAATGTAGGTTTTAAACCTTTTTCAATATAGCAATGCACATAAAGATTCTTGAACATACTATTTTTTTATAAAATTGAAGCAAAACAACAACAATCACATATAGTATTAGGAAATTTATGGTGGAAACTATTAATCTAGAAAACCAACAAATGTTTAAAGCCACACCTCTAATTCTGAATGTATTACTTCACCATTACAATATAATATATAGGATCACATGGCATCTGAAACCCTAATACATTGATCTGGATTACATTCTTTGAATGGAATTACATTGCAATGGGTTGAAAAATCTTTAAGCTAAAAACACCAAAAACAAACCAAAAATGGAGAGTGGACAACCATCCCCTTCCTCTCATTCTAATGTACAATACATGACCTAAACATGCAAAGAATATAACACATAAAATTTGTATATTATTGAAAACTTATATGTGAATCCTAAAGAGTTTCATACATACTTGCATGTGGTTGGTTTGCTAATTTGCAAATTAGGATTGTCTTGCAAACTAGGATTGTCGGTAGAAACTTTTTTTTGGTTCATTAGCTTGAAATTTATATTTGGGCACAACTCATATAGGCAGATTAAAATTAGTGTGTAACTTCTTTTAAAAAAAATTGAAAAAATGTTTGGATTATCATATCAAGGTTTAGGTTATAAAATTGCATGGTGAATATTGTTTGTGATACTTAATTATTTTTTTCTAATTAAGAAATATAAAATAGGGAAAAAAGATTTTAAGGAAAATAGACTGTAGGTTATATTAAGTATTATTAAAATAATTGCGATAGGTTTTCGCACCACCAGAGATTATTAAAATGACCTCATAATAAAACAACAAGGATAACGTTCATTAGCTCATCCCAGATGTTAGGGTACCATATCGATGTCCCAGCCTCCCAGCTACATAATAGCCTCTTCCTTCCTGCTGCATCACCTTGGCTTCAATTTTTTCAAAGATACTTGCTATGCAGACCCTCTTATAGGAATCGTTCCTACAATCAACATTCTTGCATCATGCATAGTTTCTTTCTCTACGTATCTCTCAGCTTCTTGCAACAATTTATGTGCATAGTTACTTGCTCTACGTATCTCTCAGCTTCTGGAAATAATTTTGGAACTCTTGAATCACAGTAGTGACTTTGAAGGGGAATGTGAAATGTTTATAGAATCGTGCAATCATAAAGGTTTATGCATTGCATAGAGTGTTGATCTCCTCTAACTTCTTAACCAATTCATTGTGGCGTTTGAAGTTGCATTTGTGTAACATCCCGCTCTGGCGCACTTACTAAACTTATTCTTTCAGGACACTTGCTCACAAGTGATCTGGACTTTTCACATGGTAATACATTTATGCTTGATTATGGTGCGTTCTGATAGATGACATGATGTTTTACTACTTGATGTATACATGTGCTATTGACTCAGTTTATTTGAGTGTGCAGGGTTTTTGACCTGGGGGATGCAGGGGCATCGACGGGACCCTTGGACTCCGGATTGAGTAAGGGAGTGTGCTATTTGAGTTGTTTTATTTACCATGATATTTATTGATTGATGATATGTTGTTGACATGTTCTGACATGATGGTTGATGATGCAGGCTGACGATAGCTTGCCGACCAGAGTCACATATGGAGTAAGGGGGACATACATGATTTCCAGAGAGGATGAGGGAGAGGTGTGGACAGCAGCCCTACCACAGCCTACTAGCACTCTCGCCGTGGCTCGAAATGTAGGTTAGAGATTACCTAGTTCGAGAGGATCCACGATGCCATGAGGGAAGACTGCGACAGTCGCTCACGATGATTCTAAGGGGCGCGCAATAAGACAGGGGCCTTATTCCTTAGAGCCCTTAGTCTCCCATAGGTTCACCTGGCGGAGTGTTGACTCCAGGGGTTATAGATGTCTACCAATCCGTCAAGTCGGTGAGTGGCACTCTTAGAGCACGTGGTGCATCCTGAAGGGCACGTCGCGCAAAAGAAACACAAGTGGGTGAGTGGCACCCTTGGAGCACGTGGTGCATCCTGAAGGGCACGTCGTGCCACAGAGGAAAACGAGAAGAGTGGCACCCTTGGATCATGTAGTGCGTCCTGAAGGGCACGTCGCATTGATGATGATGATGAGACCACCTAGATGACCCTAAGATCTTAACGCCTAAAGAAATTCTCAAAACGACTCCCCTAATTAAAATGTCGCCCAGTTCAAATCTAAACCTATTTTTAAAAACATCTCTAAGATAAAATTTTGGTCTAGCCTTAGGAATAGACCCTGCAAAATAAACGCAAAGGCGTAAACTAAAACCCTCCTATGTGTTAGTTAAAGTCTTCTTAAATTAAGGGGGGGGTAAAGTAATGAGGGAGATAAATTAATTGAAACCCTTGGTTTTTAAATGATAAGAAGAAATAAACTAATTAAAGTGTGGGAGTGTAAAAATTAGGATTTTAGAAATACAATGAAAGGTTTAATGAGTGCTTTTATCCTTTTGGGTTTAAAAAAAAAAAAAAAAGGGAAATTATAATAAAAAAAATAAAACAAGAGAGAAATAAATAATAGAAATAGGAAACTTGTAATAAAGGAAACTTAATAATGGAAAGTGGGGACCTAGGGTAAAAAGATAAAAGGAATCAGCAATTAAGGAGTTACTAAAAATCAACAACTTCATTTTAGGAAAGTTATTAAAAGCATGAGAGGGGATCTAGGAACCCTAGGAGTAATTTAAGGAGCGATTTTTGGGGGGGTGAGGGAATTGAGTCTTTTAATTATTAAAAAGAAATTAATTTTTGAGAACCATAGGGATGAGTGACACTTGGACGGCAGAGAATTTTTAGAGGTTTTTCATAAAAAAATTAAATTAAAAATGTTTAGGAAAGTAGGTGGGTCGCAAATTTCTATAAAAGAAGGGGAAAAGAAGGAAGAGGGATGAACGATTAGCGTAACATTACGCTGCCGGATTGTGGCTTGACGGATTGCTTGTGAGGAGTTGGGTTTATCTCAGCTCTATTGGAGTGGTAGCTCAGCCTTGGAGGCGAGCTGAGAAGCTAGTCTTATCTCTGGATCTTGTGTGGCCCCTTTGCGGCTCAGGGGGATAAGGGGGAAGCAGAGTACCCCTAGCGATTGGCTGGGAGGTACTGGTGAGATTTCTGCGGTCGGAGAGCAGGAGCGGCATGGAGCACAGGGAGCAGCACGAAGCGCGGGACGACCTCAGAAGCGGGCGAGTGGCAACGGTATGAATTTTATTTCTGGTAGAGTAGGTTGTCTAGTGATTATCTTAGGCGATTATGATGCATTATATGTAAGATGTTGCTGCAAATTTTACTGTCACCTTGAGTAATCCTCCAGCCTTGAATTTATCATTCTTCTCCACCCCTATGGAAAATTCACTGTGTATTGTTACTGAAAAACTCTGTCGACAATTTCGTTTCAGCAAATGTTCTTGTGTGATTGATGTTGGGCGTTTCCATCAGATACCGTAAGCCATTCTTGTATTTGGAGATCTATTTACACATAGTGAGCCAATCATACATTGGTCGTTTTTGTTATGTACAATGGGCATTATTTTTGGACGTTTTTATTGCACACTGTAAGAAATTCTTACATTGGTCGTTTATATTTATTTGCGGTGGGCGATTTTATTTTATACTGTGAGCTTTCTCATAGTGGGCGTTTTTGCACTGTTGCCGGGCGTTTTTTTTGCCACTGTTATATGGGGTGTTTTGCACTGGTACGGGGCGTATTGGTATATTGTTTTAATGGGTGTTTTCCACTGTTATGGGGCGTTTCATGCAGTGCATTTTACATGCTTCATAATCTGCGTTTTTTAATGATATTTGGGCGTTTGAACTATGCCTTACCTGCTTAACGACCTGCGTTTTTTCTATGATATTTGGGCGATTGACTGAGAGTCACCTACTTAATGATCTGCGTTTTCAATCAACATGTGTTTTCCTTTCAACAATGTGCGTTTTCATTTCAACATTTCAGATTGGTTATGGAAATGGATTTGAAGGAGGACTGTGTGTTCTGTCCGCATCAAGGGCCTTTTTATGACTGTATTTACTTATTTCGATGGATGTGTTTTTATTCTCTGTTCCCTACTTCGATTGGCACTCTGTATTTCCCTTTGAAGGGCGAATTTTTTTACCATGCGTATTGCTTGGGCGATCTCCATTGGGTGGATGTCAACGATAGTTACTTCTGGCATGACAACAATGAGAATGTTGGTTGACAGCGTCCATTGTTCATGGGGGTGGGGGTTGACAGTTGAGATGATAGCGATTCGTTTCAGACTGTTAGGCGCCACCTATGACAGACCGCGACATAATTGTTATGTATTGAATAAATTATAGCATAATTAAAACGCCTCTCCTAATTTGTAATTTAGACATTTGCCTAGATAGAAATAATTAGAAATAAAAGAAAATGCCTGCTTCATCTTATAACTAATGTTGTAATTAATTCTGGATTGAGCGTTATCAGGTTGAAAACAAAAATTTGAATGCAGGACAACCTTCAACAAACTACTACTGTAATACTTTCATAGGCTGCCCCCTGGCGTAACAGGCCTGCAAGTTTCCGGATTTCCTGTTGAGCTCATATTACTTGATCTTATTT
>ML802148.1:125725-174112 GCA_009831015.1 Picea engelmannii | reverse complement strand
CATAAATTGTGTTAGCAAGGTGTAAGGGTATTGATCAGGTAATGTTGTTACTGCAACACGTAAAGGAGTGTCATTGAATAGGGGTTCATACGCCTTGTATTTGGAATATATTGTTGAATATGAATGTGTATTGTACTTTCCATTTAAACAAATTGCGACGTTAGAGTTGATATCATTTGACAGGTGTGATCATTGTTGTTCTTACAATGTTATCGTAACTAGAAATGTAATAATGTGGTTATTTTATTGTGACGTTAGTGTAAACTATTGTTATTGATAAACATATGGTGGAATGTCCTTGACCTTCGTACAATAAAGTACTCCGAGTTAGTAAATTAAGGTGGTTGTTCGAGTAAACAATGTTGAACTTAGCTTTAGTTGTCGGAGTCCTTTAGTCACGCGCCTTCCGTAAGGGGCGTAATTGTTCTTCTTATTTATGTTGTGCTTGATCGTAATCAGTTAGTTGCTTGGTTTGTGGTGTCGGGTGGGAGGTAGACACCTCCATGTAACCTTAGTATGTATGTTTGTGTGTGTGACTTTTCGGTGTATAGAATCCAGTGCCGTATCAAGAGTCTCGGGCCCTTTAAAGGCAGGCTTTCCACTCTTGCGACACACCTGACGGAGTTTATTAGTTTCTGCCTGAGCAGTCGTCCAGGAGCCTGTCTAATCTTCTTTCGAGAAGACATAAGACTAAAAGCCCTGCTTTTCTGTGCAGAAATAGCAAACTCTATTGTTGGATTCTTCCATCTGTGACTGTACTGTACTTAACACCGGGTGTCGTTTTCTGCTTACAATTGCTAGTTGTACACCTTATGTCTAGGGGCATTTATTGCTTGATGTCACTGTGATTTTTCGGGGTCGTCTTGTTGTGTTCGTCTTGCTAGCGTCTTGTTCTAGGTCGGGTTACTAGTTTCTGCCTGAGCAGTTGGCCAAGACCCTGTCTAATCGTTTTTCGAGAAGACATAAGACTAAATGCCCTGCTTTCCTGTGCAGAAATAGTAACCCTAACACCATGGACTCTTCCCTCTGTGTTCTTACTGTGCACCCCCAATATGTCTTAATGTTGTGATGTGCGCCTTATGCCTGTGATCGTATATTGTTGCAGTTACTCGTTGTGTGCCTTCTATTTTACCTTGTCGTGGTTTAGTCTTGATTGGTCATCGAGTGGCGACATAGAGTCCAGTGTGTTGTTACTTCTACACGCGCGCACACACCTTAAACAAAAAAAAAAATTGCACCTGTTTCCAGAGTTGTGTTGTAACGAGAAGGGTGTTACATATGGTATCAGAGCCGGTTCGAACCGCGACTTGGGATTCGCTATGGCTTCTGTTGACATGATTATATTTGATTATTCCGTTGCTGATCAAGTTGATTGTGTGTGTGCAGGTAATCATGGTTAGAGGACGCCGCGGAGGCAGATGACGGGGTGCTAGGGGAGGAGGCATGATGCCTCCAGCAGTATCCACGCCTGAGGGATCTAACCCCCAGGGAGGCAAGCAGGTCCTTAGATAGGAGAAGATCACAGTTGCTGATGTTGTGGGGATGATGAGATCCTTCCAGTGCATGTCTGAGGCGCTGATCAGCAGATTGGACAGAGATGAGGCCAGGGCACCGGCACCTGCTGAGGTTCTGCCACGTGCATCGGCTGTTACAGGTAGCATTCATCGTGAACTCGAGAAGGTAAAATTTCTCGAGTTCTTTGGTGCCCCGGATGACGTATCCGCCGAGGCATGGTTGGAGAATATGGCGATGTGCTTCGCACTTCGTGATTATACCTCCATCATGAAGGTCCGCGTGGCGGTCTTTCAACTGAAGGGGAGCGCTCTTCTATGGTGGAAGAGGCTCCTGCCATAGCTAAACATGGTCGTTGAAGACGTGTCATGGGAACTGTTCGAGGAACGGTTTCGAGAGAGGTATCTTTCAGAGGAATTCATTGAGCGTCAGCTCAATGAGTTCAATGCATTACGACAGGGAGGTCGTACGGTGCCCGAGTACAAGGCACGTTTTATGGAGTTGCTCCAGTATGCTCTGCACCTGAACATGGAGAAGCTCAAGGTCAACAGGTTCGTGTTCGGCCTTAACGACAGCCTGCGTGCAAAGGTTATGATTCTGATGCCTCAAACCTTGCACGACGATGTCCAAAAGGCCCTCATAGCAGAGGAGTAGATTATTAGCGGGGGTCAGACCAGCACTCCAGCGAGACCTTCAGGACAGGGTTCATCTGGAACGCCGCAGCACCAGACACCAGCGAGGCATACACCGGGATATCGTGGCTTCCAGAGGGGATCCACGTTCACTACACCTTGAAGACTGTCGCCTCAGCAACGGACACCTTATCGAGGACCACAGCAGCAGCAGCAACATCGCCCGCAGCAACAGTAGTTTAGGCCTGTTCAGCAGAACAGACCAGGTTTCCTGGCCAGCGGGCCCTCATCTTCTACTTCGGGTACCAGGACTACTGGGCCGAAGAAGGGATGTTGGACGTGTGGGGAGCCGCACTACCAGTGCGACTATCCTATGGAGAGGACTAGGGCATCCGGATCAGCCGGACCCACTACAGTGGGAGATATGGGCAAGGCCCATCGGATTCACGCAGCGGTGAATAGCCGCCAGGCAGAGCACCAGTTGACAATGCTCGAGACGACAGGTACTGTCGCTGACCAGACCCTTAGTATTTTGATAGACCCAGGTGCTACTGAGAGTTTTATTTCTGGTGCAGCACTAAAAAGGATTAAGGTAAAGGCAGTCGAACAGGATGAGTTTAGCTTCGTGGAGATGGCTTCGGGAGCCAAACAGAAGGTCGAAGGAAAAGTTACGGGTTGTGCCCTTAACCTGGGAGACTTTGTCACGAGGGTCAACTTGTACGTCACGATCTTGGGATCTTATGACATCGTGATCGGTATGGATTGGTTGGAAATGCATGAGGCGATACTCAACTGTAAGACGAAGAGGTTGAGCTTGGTCGATGATGAAGGACATAGACGGGTGATTGTAGGAAGAAATCAGGGAGTATCCCTGAGGTTCGTCTCTTCCTTACAGTTACGGAAGAGTATGCACAAGGGTTGCAAGCTTTATGCGATCCTGGCGCTAAAAGAAAAGGGAGTAGCAGAAGGTCTAGAACACCTTCCGGTGGTGAAGGAGTTTGCGTACGTATTTCTAGAGGAGTCGCCTAGGATGCCGCTAGAAAGAGAATTGGAGTTTACCATAGACCTGAAACCGGGGACCAAATCGATAGCAAGAACTCCTTATAGGATGTCGACCCCGGAGTTGCAAGAGTTGAAAATGCAACTAAAGGAGTTGTTGGACCTGGGACTGATACGCCCTAGTGTGTCACCGTGGGGTGTGCCAGTTATTTTCATTCAGAAGAAGGACGGATCGTGGAGGCTTTGCATTGACTACCATCAACTGAACAAGGCTACGATCAAGAATCAGTATCCCTTGCCGAGAATTGATGATCTGTTCGATCAAATGAAGGGTGCGATGGTGTTCTCCAAGATCGATTTGCGATCAGGGTATCACTAGTTACGGATCAAGGAGGATGACGTCCCTAAGACCGCCTTTAAGATGAGATTTGGACATTACGAGTTTACTGTTTTACCTTTTGGACTGACAAACGCCCCAGGGGTATTCATGAGTTTGATGAACGGGGTGTTCCGCGAGTACTTGGAAAAGTTCGTCCAAGTATTCATTGACGATATTTTGATCTACTCTCGGACAACGAAGGAGCATGATGAGCACTTGCGCTTGGTACTACAATGTTTACGGGAACACAAATTATATGGGAAGTTGTCCAAATGCTCTTTTTATCAATCGAGGATTCACTACTTAGGGCATGTCATCTCCGGCGAAGGTATCGCCGTGGATCCAGCCAAGGTTGAGGCTATTATGGAATGGCCTGCACCGACGAATGTCATAGAAGTGCGTATTTTTATGGGTTTAGCAGGATACTATCGACGGTTTGTCGAGGGATTTTCAAAGATAGCCAATCCGATCATGGAATTGCAGAAGAAAAACAAGAAGTTTGTTTGGACAGAGAAATGTGCGGAAGCATTTCGGAGGCTTAAAGAGTTGTTGACGATAGCGCCGATACTAAAAGTCCTTGACATGGACACAAACTTCTTGGCATGCACTGATGCATCCAAGGAAGGTTTAGGCGGAGTCTTGATGCAAGACGGACGAGTGATTGCTTACATTTCGAGGAAACTGAGAAGGCATGAGGAGAACTACGTGACACATGATTTGGAGTTATCATCCATTGTATATTCCTTGAAGATTTGGAGACACTACCTTGTTGGACGAAAATTTGAATTAAATACTGATCATTGTGGATTACAACACATTTTTACGCAAAGTGACCTGAACATGCGACAACGGCGTTGGTCGAAATTGCTTAGTGAGTACGACTTCAAGATTACTTACATAAAGGGAACAGTGAACCGAGTGGTGGATGCTTTGAGTCGGAGATCACGGATCTTTTCAGTGTTGCCTCTTCAAACGAATCTACGTGAGAAGATTCTCACTTTACAGCGTGACGATGACTGGTACAAAGAAGTCGAGGATTTTATTGGGCAAAACACAATGATGGTACCACGATATGAGGGGTATTCATTTGATAACGATGGTTTATTAATGTTTAGAGGTCAGATTTACGTACCGCCAAACGATGAGTTGAGGATGTTGATCCTGAGCGAGGCTCATAGAGTCGTATACATGGCTCACCCGGGAGTTACGAAGATGAGGGCAGACCTTAAGCCCTTGTTCTTCTGGAAAGGAATGAAGGCCGACATAGTCAACTTTGTGGCTAGATTTCTAGAGTGTCAGCAGGTAAAGGCTGAACATAGACACCCGACAGGATTACTTCGACCCCATGCCCTTCCAGAATCGAAATGGGAATTCATTTCGATGGATTTTATTGTTGGATTGCCACTGACGGCAAGGAGACACAACTCGATTTTTGTAGTAGTAGACACTCTGACAAAGAGTGTTCACTTTATTCCCGTGCGTACGACGTATCAGGCACCTGACATAGCGAGATTTTTCATCAGTGAGATTGTGAGGCTGCATGGCGTGCCTAAGAAGATTATATCCGATCGAGGATCGGTGTTTACCGGACGATTTTGGACGAGTTTCCAAGAGGCCTAGAGAACTCAACTTAACTTTAGTATTGCGTATCACCCAGAGACTGACGAATAGACTGAACGAACAAACCAAACCTTGGAAGACATGTTGTGCATGTACGTAATGGACCAACAAAAGCATTGGGAGGAATTCTTGCCTCTAGTAGAGTTCGCTTACAACAACAGTTACCAGAGCACCATTAAGATGGCGCCTTTTGAGTTCCTTTATGGGCGACCGTGTCAGACACCCTTGATTTGGGATCAGCTTGAGGATAGGGTCCTGGTGGGACCAGAAGCGATCCAAGAAATGGAAGAGCAGATGCAAACCATAAGACAAAGGATTAAGGAAGCGCAGGATCGGCAGAAGAGTTATGCCGATGCGCACCGAGTCGACCATAGTTACGAGGTCGGTGATCGAATCTTCTTGCAGGTTAAACCGCATAAGAGTTCAATCAAGTTTGGAAAGGGAGATAAACTCTCTCCTAGGTTTGTGGGACCTTTCGAGATTGTGGAGAGAAAGGGGCCTGTGGCCTATCGACTAGCCTTGCCTGATTCTTTGGGGCGTATGCACGATGTTTTTCATGTATCTGTTTTGAGACATTATGTTAGTGATCCTACGCACATGATTGACATGAGTTTCTTGCAGGTATCGGACGAGGGAGCACTCATGGCTGAGCCAGTCCGCATTTTAGATCATCGCGTTCGATAGTTACGACGTTGAATGGTAGATCAGGTCAAGGTCCAGTGGGACCATTAAAGTCCGCACTCGACGACCTGGGAGGACGCATATGATATGCGCCAGCAGTTGCCATTTTTGTTTGATAGATAGACTTATGATACTGTGGTACTTATGATATTGTGGTACATTTATTTGGCATTTATACTGAGAAACTTCGGGACGAAGTCTAGACCAAGAGGGGGTGTATGTAACATCCCGCTCTGGCGCACTTACTAAACTTATTCTTTGAGGACACTTGCTCGCAAGTGATCTGGACTTTTCAGATAGTAATACATTTATTCTTGATTATGGTGCGTTCTGATAGACGACATGATGTTTTACTACTTGATGTAGACAGGTTCTATTGACTCGGTTTATTTGAGTGTGCAGGGTTTTTGACCTGGGGGATGCAGGGGCATCGACGGGACCCTTGGACTCCGGATTGAGTCAGGGAGTGTGCTATTTGAGTTGTTTTATTTACCATGATATTTATTGATTGATGATATGTTGTTGACATGTTCTGACATGATGGTTGATGATGCAGGCTGACGATAGCTTACCGACCAGACTCACATATGGAGTAAGGGGGCCACACATGATTTCCAGAGAGGATGAGGGAGAGGTGTGGACAACAGCCCTGCCACAGCCTACTAGCACTCCCGCCGTGGCTCGAGCTGTAGGTTAATGATTACCTAGTTCGAGAGGATCCACGATACCATGAGGGCAGACTGCGACAGTCGCTCACGATGATTCTAAGGGGCGCGCAATAAGGCGGGGGCCTTATTCCTTAGAGCCCTTAGTCTCCCACAGGTTCACCTGGAGGAGTGTTGACTCCAGGGGTTATAGATGTCTACCAATCCGTCAAGTCGGTGAGTGGCACCCTTGGAGCACGTGGTGCATCCTAAAGGGCACGTCGCGCAAAAGAAACACAAGTGGGCGAGTGGCACCCTTGGAGCACGTGGTGCATCCTGAAGGGCACGTCGCGCCACAGAGGCAAATGAGGCGAGTGGCACCCTTGGAGCACGTGGTGCATCCTGAAGGGCACGTCGCGCCACAGAGGCAAATGAGGCGAGTGGCACCCTTGGATCATGTAGTGCGTCCTGAAGGGCACGTCGCATTGATGATGATGATGAGACCACCTAGATGACCCTAAGACCTTAACACCTGAAGAAATTCTCAAAATGACTCCCCTAATTAAAATGTCGCCCAGTTCAAATCTAAACCTAATTTTAAAAACATCTCTAAGATAAAATTTTGGTCTAGCCTTAGGAATAGACCCTGTAAAATAAACGCAAAGGCGTAAACTAAAACCCTCCTATGTGTTAGTTAAAGTCTTCTTAAATTAAGGGGGGGGTAAAGTAATGAGGGAGATAAATTAATTGAAACCCTTGGTTTTTAAATGATAAGAAGAAATGAACTAATTAAAGTGTGGGAGTGTAAAAATTAGGATTTTAGAAATACAATGAAAGGTTTAATGAGTGCTTTTATCTTTTTGGGTTTAAAAAAAAAAGGGGGGAAATTATAATAAAAAAAATAAAACAAGAGAGAAATAAATAATAGAAATAAGAAACTTGTAATAAAGGAAACTTAATAATGGAAAGTAGGGGACCTAGAGTAAAAAGCTAAAAGGAATCAACAATTAAGGAGTTACTAAAAATTAGCAACTTCATTTTAGGAAAGTTATTAAAAGCATGAGAGGGGATCTAGGAACCCTAGGAGTAATTTAAGGAGTGATTTTTTGGGGGGTGAGGGAATTGAGTCTTTTAATTATTAAAAAGAAATTAATTTTTGAGAACCATAGGGATGAGTGACACTTGGACGACAGAGAATTTTTAGAGGTTTGTCATAAAAAATTAAATTAAAAATGTTTAGGAAAGTAGGTGGGTCCCAAATTTCTATAAAAGAAGGGGAAAAGAAGGAAGAGGGATGAACGGTTAGTGTAATGTTACGCTGCCAGATTGTGGCTTGACAGATTGCTTGTGAGGAGTTGGGTTTATCTCAGCTGTATTGGAGTGGTAGCTCAGCCTTGGAGGCGAGCTGAGAAGCTAGTCTTATCTCTGGATCTTGTGTGGCCCCTTTGCGGCTCGAGGGGATAAGGGGGAAGCAGAGTACCCCTAGCGATTGGCTGGGAGGTACTGGTGAGATTTCTGCGGTCGGAGAGCAGGAGCGGCACAGAGCGCGGGGAGCAGCACGGAGCGCGGGACGACCTCAGAAGCGGGCGAGTGGCAACAGTATGAATTTTATTTCTGGTAGAGTAGGTTGTCTAGTGATTATCTTAGGCGATTGTGATGCATTATATGTAAGATGTTGCTACAAATTTTACTGTCACCTTGAGTAATCCTCCAGCCTTGAATTTATCATTCTTCTCCACCCGTACGAAAAATTCACTGTGTATTGTTACTGAAAAACTCTGTCGGCAATTTCGTTTCAGCAAATGTTGTTGTGTGATTGATGTTGGGTGTTTCCATCAGATATCGTAATACATTCTTGTATTGGGCGTTCTATTTACACATAGTGAGCCAATCATACATTGGTCATTTTTGTTATGTACAGTGGGAATTATTTTTGGGCGTTTTTATTGCACACTGTAAGAAGTTCTTACATTGGTCGTTTTTATTTATTTGCAGTGGGCGATTTTATTTTATAGTGTGAGGTTTCTCATAGTGGGTGTTTTTGCACTGTTGCCGGGCGTTTTTGCACTATGAGATTTCTCATATTGGGTGTTTTGCACTGGTACGGGGCGTATTGGTATACTGTTGTAATGGGCGTTTGCCATTGTTATGGGGTGTTTCATGCAGTGCGTTTTACATGCTTCATAATCTGCATTTTTTAATGATATTTGGGCGTTTGAACTGTGCCTTACCTGCTTAATGACCTGCATTTTTTCTATGATATTTGGGCGATTGAATGAGAGTCACCTACTTAATGATCTGCGTTTTCAATCAGCGTGTGTTTTCCTTTCAACAGTGTGCATTTTCATTTCAACATTTCAGATTGGTTATGGAAACGGATTTGAAGGAGGACTGTGTGTTCCGTCCGCATCAAGGGCCTTTTTATGACTGTATTTACTTATTTTGATGGGTGCGTTTTTATTCTCTGTTCCCTACTTCGATTGGTACTCTGTATTTCCCTTTGAAGGGAGAATATTTTTACCATGTGTATTGCTTGGGCGATCTCCATTGGGTGGATGTCAGTGATAGTTACTTCTGGCATGACAACAATGAGAATGTTGGTTGACAGCATCCATTGTTCATGGGGGCGGGGGTTGACAGTTGAGATGATAGCGATTCGTTTCAGACTGTTAGGCACCACCTGTGACAGACCGCGACTTAAGGGTTATGTATTGAATAAATTATAGCAAAATTAAAACGCCTCTCCTAATTTGTAATTTAGACATTTGCCTAGACAACAATAATTAGAAATAAAAGAAAATGCCTGCTTCATCTTATAACTAATGCTGTAATTAATTCTGGATTGAGCGTTATCAAGTTGAAAACAAAAATTTGAATGCAGGACAACCCTCAACAAACTACTACTGTAATACTTTCATAGGCTGCCCCCTGGCGTAACAGGCCTGCAAGTTTCCGGATTTCCTGTTGAGCTGATATTACTTGATCTTATTTCAAGTCATATTTTAAGTCTTTTTACTTGATCTGTAAATGCTTAAAGTTATATTTAAAGTCACATTTAAAGACATATTACTTGATATATGAATGCTTAAATGTTCTATGAATGATTAATTGATCCTTTATATATGTAGATATATATATATATATATATATATATTAACCCTACACAATTTAATTATAACATGTATATTCAAGGGGTAGTATCGCTTCTTTTCTTTTGTATGAAAAACAACAAGTTCCTCAACCTTGCTTGACATCCACTAGTACTTGAGCTTATCTCAATTCTAACACCTTGAAACAATCTAGATAAACCAATCTTATTTTCTCTTCATATACTCTTGTAGTACTTTAAACATGTTACCAAATGGTCTTTTTCTAGAGGTTTACAACAATCAAATAAAATTTAAAGTCGTATGACTTGACCTTATTTCAATGAGAATACTGTGAAAACAATCTAGATATTATAATCTTTATTCTTCTTCTTTTACTCTTGTAGTATGGTAATCATTTTACTTATTGGTATTTTTCTAGATGCTTACATTAATCAAATAAAATTTAAAGTCATTGTCTGTCAACTTGAAGGGTATTTTAGAAAATAAA
This sequence comes from Picea engelmannii, assembly GCA_009831015.1. Classification (NCBI taxonomy): domain Eukaryota; kingdom Viridiplantae; phylum Streptophyta; class Pinopsida; order Pinales; family Pinaceae; genus Picea; species Picea engelmannii. The sequence continues at coordinate 164,048 of ML802148.1, read as the reverse complement.
GGTGAGGATATGGTTATCGTTAATAATACCATAAATTGTGTTAGCAAGGTGTAAGGGTATTGATCAGGTAATGTTGTTACTGCAACACGTAAAGGAGTGTCATTGAATAGGGGTTCATATGCCTTGTATTTGGAATATATTGTTGAATATGAATGTGTATTGTACTTTCCATTTAAACAAATTGCGACGTTAGAGTTGATATCATTTGACAGGTGTGATCATTGTTGTTCTTACAATGTTATCGTAACTAGAAATGTAATAATGTGGTTATCTTATTGTGACGTTAGTGTAAACTATTGTTATTGATAAACATATGGTGGAATGTCCTTGACCTTCGTACAATAAAGTACTCCGAGTTAGTAAATTAAGGTGGTTGTTCGAGTAAACAATGTTGAACTTGGGTTTAGTTGTCGGAGTCCTTTAGTCACACGCCTTCCATAAGGGGCGTAATTGTTCTTCTTGTTTATGTTGTTCTTGATCGTAATCAGTTAGTTGCTTGGTCTGTGGTGTCGGGTGGGAGGTAGACACCTCCATGTAACCTTAGTATGTATTTTTGTGTGTGTGACTTTTCGGTGTATAGAATCCAGTGCCGTATCAAGAGTCTCGGGCCCTTTAAAGGTAGGCTTTCCACTCTTGCGACACACCTGACGGAGTTTATTAGTTTTTGCCTGAGCAGTCAGCCAGGAGCCTGTCTAATCTTCTTTCGAGAAGACATAAGACTAAAAGCCCTGCTTTTCTGTGAAGAAATAGTAAACTCTATTGTTGGATTCTTCCATTTGTGACTGCACTGTACTTAACACCGGGTGTTGTTTTCTGCTTACAACTGCTAGTTGTACGACTTATGTCTAGGGGTGTTTATTGCTTGATGTCACTGTGATTTGTCGGGGTCGTCTTGTTGTGTTCGTCTTGCTAGCGTCTTGTTCTAGGTCGGGTTACTAGTTTATGCCTGAGCAGTCGGCCAGGAGCCTGTCTAATCTTCTTTCGAGAAGACATAAGACTAAACGCCCTGCTTTCCTGTGCAGAAATAGTAACCCTAACACCATGGACTCTTCCCTCTGTGTTCTTACTGTGCATCCCCAGTATTTCTTAATGTTGTGATGTGCGCCTTATGCCTGTGATCGTATATTGTTGCAGTTACTCGTTGGGTGCCTTCTATTTTACCTTTTCATGGTTTAGTCTTGATTGGTCATTGAGTGGCGACGTAGAGTCCAGTGTGTTGTTGCTTCTACACGTGCGCACACACCTTAAACAAAAAAAAAAAATTGCACCTGTTTCCAGAGTTGTGTCGTAATGAGAAGGGTGTTACAATTTGGCCCTTGACCTTGCATAGACATCCCTAGACTATGCTCCTCGACAATCCATGTAGTCTCACCACTTCTCTAGAAAAAAAAATTATCTATGTGGAGCATCTTTTGTCTTCTGGCATGGTATGAAATGTCCCATTTTTGAAAATATTTCCACCGCAACAAATATGGAATCGCTCCCTTTTTGAGTTCTAGTCAATCCCAAAACAAAATCCATGTTGATTACTTCCCACGACCTTTCTGGAATTGGTAATGGATGATACAAACCAATGTTCTATTATCTTCCTTTTGCATATTGACAAATTTTGCATTTGTTCACAAAAAAATTCACCTCTGCTCTCATGCTCGGCCACTAATATGAATTTCTCAGTTGTGCAAATGTCTTATAGTGACCAAAATGTCAAGATAAACCTTTGTTGTGTTTCTCCTTCAGAAAATTATCTCTCATTGAGCATTTCGGTATGCATAATTGACTTCCCTTGAACAATAATCTATCCTAGAACAAATATTTAGTCCACGGGCTTTTGTCTCCCAATAAAGGATTCTTGCATGCCTCATAATCTTCCTTAAAATCTGTGTTTTATTTATACATATCCTTGAGGTGTTGAAACCCTAAGGTCTCCACTTGGAATTCCTATACAATCAAACTCCTCCTGCTAAAAGCATCTACAACTTTGTTAGCAGTTCCAACAATATGTTTAATGACAAAAGTACAATTTTTCAAAAATTCTACCCATTTAGCATGTTTCTAATTCAACTTTTCTTTCCTTGTAATAAACTGCAAAGCTTGGTTATCACTATACAAGACAAATTCTTTGGGAATTAGATAGTGTCTCCACTTCTTCAAAACTTGAATCACTGCATAAAATTCTTTGTCATATGTGGAATAATTCTTCTTGGCGCCATTCAGTTTCTCACTGAAATAAGCAACTAGCCTATTATCTTGACTCAAGACTGCTCCAATAGCTAATCCACTTGCATCACATCTCACTTGAAATGTTTTTCGAAAATATGGTAAGACCAGAATTGGTTGTTCTGTGATTTTCTCTTTCAACACTTTGAAACTCTTTTCAACTTCCTTTGTCCATTTAGAAGACTTGTGTTTCTTCTTCACAGTGTCTAGCATGGGTGAAAATATACCACTAAAATTTCTGTAAACTTTCTATAAAAGCTTGCCATCCCATGAAAACTTCTTACCTCAAATATGTTACTTGGCGATGGCCATTCTTTGATTCCTCTTACCTTTTTCGGATCCATCTTCGATTCATTTGAAGAGATCACAAAACCCAAATATATGAGTTCATTCTTCATAAAAGCACTCTTCTTCATATTTATCAACAATTTTCCCTGCTGCAACTTTTCCATCATTGTTGTTAGATGTCTTAAGTGTTCTCCATGTGTCTTACTGAAGATTAGTATGTCATCTAGATATACTATGACAAATTTGCCTTTGAAGTATTTCAACACTTCATTCATCGATCTCATAAATGTGCTCGGTGCATTTGTCATCCCAAACGACATGACCAACCATTCAAACAATCCTTCATTTGTCTTGAATGTTGTTTTCCATTCATCTCCCTCTCTCATTCTTATTTGGTGATATCCACTCTTCAAGCCTATCTTCGAAAAATAGCTTTCTCCACTCAAACAATCCATGAAATCATCCATCCTCGGTAAAGGAAATATGTACCCAATGGTTATCTTGTTGATGGCTCAGGAATCTGTACACATTTTTCATCCCCCATCCTTCTTTGGACTTAACACAGTTGGTACTGTGCATGGGCTTAGGCTTTCCCTAACTAAACCTTTATCCAACAACTCTTGGACTTGATTTTTGACTTCCTCATTTTCTCTAGGTGTCAATCTATCAGCTGCTTTGTTTGGTAGACTAGCTCCTGGAATAAGGTCAATATGATGGATTATACTCCTAATGGGTGGCAATGAGTGAGGTAACTCATCCACTACTATGTCAACAAAGTTTTCTAACAGTTCCTGGATTTCTATAGGAAAATATTCCATAGAAGTACTTGTAAGGATAACTCTAGGCTTCCTCACTACAACAAACTGCATTTCTTTTTCCTTCTTTACTTCTTTCAAGAGTTCCTTCCCACTCATGAGAAGTATACTTGAACTAGCTTCCCTCTTTTTCTCTTTGTCTTCTATTGGTAACAACATATGTGTCCTACCATTATTTTCTAGGCTATAAGTATTATTTCTCCCATCACGAATAACATTTCTATCGAATTATCATCGTCTCCCCAATAAAATATGACAAACATCCATAGGAATTACATCACAGAATATTTCATCTTTGTAACCTCCTATTTTAAATTCAACTTGGAATTGTTGACTTACCATTACTTGATGTCCTTTCTACAACCACGATACCTTGTATGGGTTTGGATGTGTAGTTTTCTTCAACTTCAGCTTCTCCACCATCTCTGTGGATACTAAATTGTCAATTCTCCCACTGTCTATGATCACCTTGCAAACTTTGTCTTTCCTCTTGCAAGAAGTTATGAACAGACTTGTTCGTTGAATTGGTTCCTCCATCTCCTTCTTTAGTTTAAGAAGAATCTTCCTCATCATGAGGTTCTTTCCTCCTTTTGTTGATTATGCTTCTACATGCTTCTGTGCTTCAGCAATGTGTGCTTCACCTTATCCTTTTTTCTTTCTCTCGGGACATTCCCAAGACTTGTGCCCTTGCTTTCCATAGGTATAGCATCTAACTATGCCTCCTCTGGCTCTTCCTCTTCATCTTCCTCTAGAAAAAGAATTTCTTCCACCATGTTGTCCTTCCTTAAAACTTCCACCCTTCTGATGGTGACTATGTTGTTTGTTAGCTTCATGCTTCGGCTTCTGGAACTTCTCTCTGGTGGTTCCCTTACCTCTGCTTGAAAATCCTCCTATGTTTCATTGGCTTTGCTTCTTGGCCAATTTTTATTCATCTTTCAAGGCTGCTTGATAAGTATCCTTGAATTTACTAACTGACATCATGTTGATCTCCTCTTCGATTTCATATCCCAACCCATTGATATATATGGTTGTCTTTTCATCCTCGTTTTCTTTCTGTCCATCCCTGATGTTCAACCTGTAAAATTCTTGAGTGTACTCCTTCACTGATAAGATTTTTTGTCTCAGGTTTTGCAATCTTCTAAACATATTGATTTGATATTCCTTTGGGATAATTTTTTCCTTCAACTTGGCTACCATCCTATCCCAGTTTTTAATTTTCTGCTTACCATTGCTCCTATGTTTGGCTTCAGTTCATCCCACCATAGCACTGCATGACCTTTCAGTCTTGTAAATGCATGCTTCACCATCTTATCTTCTTCGATATCTTCATAATCAAATTATTTGTCCATAGCACGTACCCAATCTAACAATTCTTCAACTTCTAAATTTCCTTCATACACCGGTACCTCTATTCTCTCTCTTTGGATCCTATTTTTGAAATGACTTCAAGCGATCTTGTGTAGCATCCTATGCTACATTTTCTTCGACCTCTTCTTCTTCACTCTTAGCTTCGTTGATATCTCCAACATATGGTGCTCTCCTCTATGTTTTTTCCATGGCATCCAGTCTCAATCAAATTCTCCTCATTTATTCTTCCATTTATGCATTGCCTCTACGCCTTCTGGGTGACATGATTTCACTACATCACCTACAAACAAAAATCAAATTTTTGATACCAAAAATGATATCAATTTACCTGCTTTCACCTTTTGTCTGTTGTCTACAAACAAACTCAAAATCAGCTCTGATACCACATGATGCAGCCCCCCCTACTCTCTCATAGGGTTGTGCGACCTCCCGGTCTTGGATCTCCAATTATTGAGTCGAGTGACTCTTTGAAACCTTGATGGTTTCCTTCTGTGAATATACATAGGCCCCTTCGGCTTCTTGTTGTAGGTTTAATGGCACCCGCAACCTTCCCTTTCTCTCTCCTGTGAAATCTCAGAGTGTCGGGCGTTATCTCCTTTTCCAGATAAGCCCTGTTGATGTCACCTTGGCAATGAACACATGATTGCAGATGCAGATACAAGCAGTTTGAAGCCAAACTACGTTTGGGCCTACAATGCTCCTCCAACCTCAACGTGTCCTCCTAATGAAACCAAAGTTTGGATTGCGGCCCGCCCTCAATATTTTAAACTCCACGCTTCAAAAATACCAAATGTCAAAATCACCTTCTACTGGATTCACGATATCTAAATGTTCATATTTACTTGGGTGATTCGATGCTTGGATTTTTCCCCAAACAATCTGATGGTTCAGATCTGTTCCTGTCGATCGGGTTGCTGAGAATCTATTTTGGATATTCGGCTCTTCGGGCTCCGAAAATATCAGTTCTCAACTCTTCTGATTTTCCTCTCTCCTTTGCGTGCGAAGCACTAAGGCTCCTGCACTTCACTCTGATCAAATGATTGTTGATATTTTTCATAGTGATCCAACGACCACTGTCACTCCTCCTCTTGAGCTTCTGAGTTCTTCCAACTTGGAATATTTCTTCGTCTTCAAAGGTTTCGAACCTTTAATCCTCCTTACGAGTCCGACTATCAGCTCTCGTTGACACTTTGTGGAAAGTGCTATCCCTTATGAGCTTCGTCCTTAAAAGGATTTTGATTCCCCATGCACACCTTGCGTTCTCAAGATTTCAATAATTCAGATCGAAGAATTTCTTGAAAATAAATTGTTCTTTCCCACCTGGCATTACTCTGGTTCGAGTTCTTCAATGGTTGATCATTTCACAACGTTGTGCACACCTTGCACCCGATATAAGTTTCCTTTGTTCTCTCTGAACTACTTTGAGTCACTTCGAGACTTAGTCGACGCGCTCCTTGCGTTGGAGATGCACACCTTTCATATGAGTCTCAGAAGAGAAATAATTGAAACTCATCCAGATTCATCATGAATTCATACAGTCAACCTCTCGAACAATCATACATGAATGAAAATGGAATAAATCACACACACCGAATATAACATTCATTCGTCCATACATCAAATGAACACAGTCCAAGGATTTGGGAGTATTCTGTTTGTTCTATTCCTTCATGAAAACAAATTACATAATCTTTCTTCTACTCTACTATGTTCTACTTATCCCTCTGATCTCTTACAATACTCATACATTCTGATCTATTACAATGCAACAATAAACTATATAAGGACCAACTCCATGAGCTCTCGTCGTCCTTTCTATAACTTATCTTATCAAACTCTTAGTGGTTACCTAATCTATCCTATTACAATAACTAGCAGTTATTGCCATATGAGAGTCAACACTCTATATCTGAAACCCCTTACAATCCTTCACGACTTTACAAACAAGTTACATTTTTAAAATGTTGTTTACAAAATATCTCAACAACCCGATTTAATTCTAAGTTAATTTCTGATTTGAAACTCTGTCATTACTGAGATGTCATTCCTTTGCCTCCAGGCTTGCATTTTGACTTTGAAGCTGATGCTCCTATATCAAATCCTCTATTGTTTCTAAATAACATTATGCTCAAGGATGTGTTAAAGGGTGAATTTATGAAGGATGACACTTCATGTGAATCTTATCTTAAAACCTTCATTACTAAAATGAAATCTATAAGCCCTCAACTGCAACAAAGAGATAATATACCACATGATAACACATTCATCGAGAATGGATGAGGATAGATAAACAAAATTGAAACGTTTTGAGATATTTTCACATCATGTGATGTAATTGAGACCAAGAGTTCTCACATATTTTTTGTTTTTTTATTATGTCATGAAGAAGTTGAGGGATCGACCCTCACTCAAGATGAAAAAATGATTGCAAGAGAAGAGATCCAAACCATGTCAATTGAGATTAAGAGCACATTGGGAACTAAATTTGATAGTATTATTGTCTTATTTTGTCACAAGGTTAAGAATATTGCAAGAGAAGAGATCCAAACCACGTCAGTTCAGAGTAAGAGCACAATGGGAACTAAATTTGATAGTATTATTGTCTTCTTTTTTCACGAGGTTAAGAAGTGACTGAATGATTTTATGGTGGAAAACATGGAGGGAAACTCATTATGCAAGGATATAGTCTACATTTTGCAAATTGCGAAGGATGAGTTTCTCAATAAAAGTGATAGAGGAGATTAGTGTGGCCCCATTGCAATATTATCAAAATATGGGTAGAGAAATCCATTTTGTGGCCGCCAAATCCTCATGAAGCAAGAAATGATTTTGATAGTTATATTGAACAGTGATATGACCCCAAGGGGGTATATATGAGGTTAAATTTATATGTAATTGTAGTTAGTACACCATGTACACCAAATTTGAGTGTAGAGAAGAACTCCAAGATAGATAAGAGATATGAGTTACACAATAAATCCTTAAAGAATAGGATAATCCCCTCCAAATACTTTAATACATTCATACATCAAAATCACATGTTACTCAATAATAACTACATGATATATATATATATATATATATAGACACGCACACACACACACCTATTCACACATTCCACATGTGGCCCCTTTATTAGGACAACCACTATTACATATATATGTACCCCATTATATATACATTTAACCCTCTTCAATTCATATCAGATAGTATTCTTGTTTTCAAATGAAACATTACAATAGGTGGACAAGAGGTGTATGAAAGGATTCATATCCTAGATTATTTCCTCCTTATTTTCATAAGTATATAATTTTGATATCTTTCACATCATTTCGTCTATCACAATGGTAGTGTTGTTGATGTTTGTAGCATCGGACAAGTACTTCCGCATAGGTCTAAGTGTCTATACATTTGGAAGTCATCAAAATCCTTCTACCTTAGTAATTTATTTTAATCAAAGAAATTATTAGATTAAAGTGTTTTTACTAATTAGTTGAGTTTAATTAATGAAATGATAACTTTATTAGCATTAGTGAATTAAATTTTACCATTTATCTCAAATCAAGTGATATTTAATATTAACTGTCAATCACTTTGGACATTAGGCTTAGGTCATAACTCAACATTATAAAAGTAGGGCCAAGGTGAAGGAGAGAAGCAATTCATATGATCACATCATAGAGAGAGAGAGAGAGAGAGAGAGAGAGAGAGAGAGAGAGAGAGAGAGAGAGAGAGAGAGAGAGAAGAAGGAATTTTTCTCAAGGATAACTTTGATAGGTGAAGAAGGAATTTCATCTAGATATCATCTTAGGTAAGAGGAGAAGAGATAATAGGGGAAGTCGTAGGAAGATCTAGCAGATTGGAGACACAACAACATGGATGAGTTGTATGCGCTACATAGGTCACTCAAGGTGTATATATATATGTAAGATACAGTGTAGGAAAGTGCATACATACATGAGATATAGTGAGCTAGGGAACGTACAGGTCTCAACAAGTTGAATGTACGAGGTCATACAATAACAACAAAGTTGCTATGGTTTGTAGGGGCTGTCTGTAGTTTTCAGTGATTTCTTAGTTGGTTGTTTTCCTACTAAGGGATCCCTCGTAAGATTTGATATTATTCTAATGATAATATGATTTGAAGGGAAAATATTTGTATCTATGGAGTTGGTTTCTTTGCTTCTACTAATTATTTCCATTAATTATTCTAGTCTGTGTATTTTGTTTTCTGAGATGGAAATTTGTTTTTCAACAAGGAAATCACTAGTAAAAAATTCATTTATATGTTGAGACTAGAAAATTTACTTGGTATTAGAGATTTCACTCAAAGAGGAGCCAAATTTCATATCCACATCAATATGTAGCAGTCTGTCAGATATGCAAGGAGATATGATTGGATAAAGGATTAGCAATTTATATTTGCTTGGAATACATCTCAATGTTAAATGAACAAATGGAAGTGAAGTTAGACTAGAAATTTACTTCCCTCCTATCAAAATAATATATCTAAAGTTCTTGATATTTACGAGAAAATATATGAAAATCAAACATCTTGTTTATAGATGAAGCAATGTATCATAGTTGATATACTAGAGAGGATATTTTTTTTTAAACTTACTCTAAGTTGGGGATATGACAATTGTTTGAAAATAGATGGATTTATATGGTCCATTCTATGTAATTTTCTAAATGTTCAACCAAAAATTAGCATGAAGAGATACTTGAAAATGATTAATAAAAAATATTATTGGTTATACATTTTAAATAATTAATCCATACATTTTGATGTTTAATATATTCATATTACCTATCATTTAAAATGATACTTGTTTTCCGTAATTTTATATGCATATGTGAAATATTTGAAACCAAACTTTTCTTTTCTTATTTTTTATATGAATATTTTTCTTATCAATGTAAATTACACAAATAAGAATATAAAAATAAAAATCTAGGAATTGGAAAAAAAAATCTTCGTACAGATATTCGTTTTCAACAGTTCGATGTTAAAAAAATTCTTCAATTTTTTTTGAAAGTGCTCAAATTAGCATATGGACTTCTACACTTAGAAAAAATATTGAAGACTACTTTCCATCATTTTTAGAATCTATGGAATTTGAAATAAAAGTGACTTTTATTTTCCTATACACAAGAAGAATGTGATACACAAGTCCTTACTCAAAATACTCATCCAAACAGTTCAAAGTTATTTTTCAACCCTATATCCAAATTTTAAAACATGCATAGAAGGTCAATTTGATTTCAAAATTATAGTTCTTATGGATGAATCTATAGAATAGAATGATAAAAATGACCAAGAAAAGTATACTATATGTTGATCCCTCAGCACACCATAAATTTGAAAGAAAACTAGGATTACCCTTACCAATTTTCACTTTGACTCTTTCATCACCATGCTTGATGTTCTTGGATTAACTTAAATACTTTTTCTTGAGATTTTTTTATGACTTTACCTTTTTAAAGATTGTTTTTTTGTTTTTTGGGGGGTTTTCTATACATTATCTTCAACTCACATTCACTCTAGATTGATAAACACACTTGGAAAATTTCTTGAAAAAAGTTGCTTTATTGAAAAATTATGATCCTCATCCTTTTTACAATTAACTTCCTCTCGATCAAAAGAGAAATTGTGCCTCCTCCTCAAAACTTTAATCTTATAAGTTATGTGGTTCTTTCCCCAAATTTATTGTGGAGAAAAGTTAAAAATTTTACCACATAAAATTTCGAGACATCACCACAAGTTCCCTTCATGAAGACATCCATGCACACTTTCGTCAGAGTAAAGCTATATGAATCACCAAAAAAAAAAAAGTTTAACAACGTACTGCATAAATTTACATCTACGAGACTTTTAGACATTTCATAAACAATCCATCGATAAAAAATTTAAGTTCTAAATTCTTACACTTGCAGAAATATTTGTAAGTTTGAGTGGTTTTTTTTTTTTTTAATTTTAGTTAATCAAAACTTTTGAAAGTTGTCATATGAGTAAGTTGTCAAAAATTTATTACAATTTTTTTTTTCAATAATAGAACCTTTGAAAAAACACCAAAACCATATACATTATGAAATCTTTGAAAGGATCACGATCACATAAACAAAAAAACCTTTTAAATTCATCATACTATTTCTTGGGAAACTCATTAAGTTCATTGCAATTATATATAAAATCACTATGTCACAAAAATATTTATGATATTATATGTAGGAAATCTTAACTAGGACAGAAAGAGAGATATTATTTCAGTAAATATCCCAAAGGGCACATGGGAAAAAAATAATTGATTGTTGTAGTTGTTTTGGAATTTTACAGTTTTGCACAGGAGGATATTTGAACAATTTTCCCTAATTTATATAAAATGCCAAGAAAACAAATTTGCCCTAATTTATATAAAATGCCAAGAAAACAAATTTGCATTAAAAATTTTGTTGTTCTCCAAATGCTCATAGCTTAGGTAAGTGATGGAAAACTATAAAGTAAAATTTTAAAACAAATTAGCATAAAAAAAATTGTTGTTCTCCAAATGCTTGTAGCATAGGTAAGTGACGAAAAAACTATAATGTAAACTTTCAATATGGAAAGGAGAAGATAGAAAATTTTTGTACATGATTCTTTTGTTAAGGGCTCTACTTGATATATATTATATTTTGATGACCATGTGTTTAGGTTTTGTTTTTTGTTTTCTTGTTCCTTGTTTACTTCCCTTACAAGTCTCCAAGTTACACTTGTTTTTACAAAACACAGCAAATGAAATAATCATATGCTCTTCAAATCAAAGTCAAAAAGGTGATATTCTTAGAGTAATGCCCTCGAAATAAAGTATAGGGTCGTTATTTCTAAAGGACCAAGTATTTTAGTTTTATGTTGGGAAAATTCAAAGATATCTAACCATACTATTAAACATTGTACTTTTTGTCATCAAAGAGCCTAATAAAAATTATGCATATAGGGTTAAAATATTGGAAAGGATTTTTTCTTTAAAAGTATTAGAAGATTGGTATTCTGAATATAAGCATAAGGAGGACATTCTCACCCTTCCTTTATTATTCATTTCATGACATTATCACCCTTCCTTTATTATTCATTTCATAATATAGGAATAACAAAGAATGAAATCATCTTCAATCAAGAAAAAAATTCTCCGCCTCCTAATTTTTACAATCTCAAAAAACTTTGAAAGTTCATCCTCCCCACTTTTTGGTTAAGAGCTAAAGGACAACTCATCCCATTGAAGTTGATTATCTAAGAATATTAATATCCTTTTAAGGGGATTCAATAGTGAATTTGGGCACCATTGGAGTAGGGGTTACTCCACATATCTACCTCCATTACATTTTATTTCAACTCATATTTTGTAGATGCAAAAATAATCAAACATAAATTAAAGTAATTCTCACTTTTATTCAAATAGCTTAAGAGATGGAGATAAGGTATTTCCAAATATCTAAGGATTCACAAGTAATATAAAACTACCTCAATGGTTTCTTATTTTACATTGATGTCTAATGTAAGTTTTCTTTTGAAATTTGATCAAATTAGTGAATACAATTGTTGACAAAAAAATCTGTAATACTCTTGCAGTAGATACTAGTTGACTAGTCACTATCATGAATTTGATAGGATATTATTTTGTATTCTTTCTTATTTGGAAAGTAATGGATGTAATTTTCTTAGTATGTGTGTGTGAGAAGGAAAATGTTGCAATTGATTAATTATTTATTTATGAGAATAACAAAGTTTTGAGTTGCATTGATAGTCTATATCAATAGTATATACAGAAAAAAAAAAAAAATAGTTAATATATTAAAGAATTAATTGGAACTTGATAAATTTTGTGATGTTATGGGTGAGGACGCTATTACAAAATCCAATTTAATGTTACCAAAAAAAATATTGAAACCAATATATCATTTATTGGAAATAGATCTCTCATGTATTTGAGGTAGGATATCATTAATTGGAAATCAATATCTCAACTATTGGAGACAAATATCTATTAGAAACTGATATTCATAATAAATTTATGATTCCTTGACTAATGTTAGTATTAGCGGAATTTTGAGGTTTCAAATAGACCTCCTAAAAAATATAATAAAAATTTATTAGTTAGTCATTTTGTGAGAAAAATGTATTTGACAAATCACTTCTTAGATAACAATCTATATAACCATGATTAAATTAATTTGAAAAGGTGTCTAGAAATAAAATTAAAAAAAAAAAACTTTACTAGAAATAAAAGTAATTTGAATACATAACCTAATATTTTTTAATATAATAAAATAAATGTACTCAAAGTAAATACTCCTAAATAAAACAAAGTATTGTAATTTTAAATTTTGAATATAACCAATGTACAATATATGTTTATAAATCCACTTATTTATAGTTTTGAATTTTAAAATAGACTTATAAAGTCAAGATATGTTTACAAACCTACAATGGAATTAGTATTGGTGTTTTTTAATTTTGTATTCATTATACAAGTTTAACCATTCAGTTATTCATTATCTATTGAATGCAACAACTCATTTTGGTATTAGTAATTAATTTTTTTATAAATATGTATTCATTATATAAATCTAACCATTCATATATTCACATCTTCATTATCCATCCATGCTGACATTAATGATTCGTTCTTTTTAAAATATCTATTCATTATATAAGTTTAATCATTCATGTATTCACATATTCATTATCCATTAAATGAAAAAAGTGTTGAAATACTTATATATTATTTTGACTAATGATTAGTAAATAGGAAATAAAATCATATTACATTCGTTAACCATTAATAAATATGAAACAAAAGTAAAGAGTATGTGAATTAGCCGAACCATGGATAAACTCATTATGTATATGTGAACAAAGGTCATATATTTGAGCTATATAATGGTAGCACGATAGTTACCCCAATTCATACCGTGATTATGTGGAGGATATATCAAATACATCTTGATATCCATCTTTTTAGCATTCATTCTCCTCTAATTATTATTTCATTGAAGGCTACTAAATGCAACATCAATTTTTAAAGAAAAAAGGATTGGATTTGGACGAGATTAAATTTATTCCATTTATAAAATGAATACATTACATTGGTTCAAATTGATTCAAAATATATTAAGATTATAAAATTGATATATTCATAAAAAAAAAATTGTGTATAATGATTATGTTGTTGGTTATGATTGGACATGTAACCATTGTAATTGTGTTATTTGTAATAGTATTGTAAATATGGAGAGTTGTAAGTGATAGGAAGACTTATCATCCATTATTGAACACCAATAATCATTTAATTTGTATTTATTCACATGAACGTGGAGTTTCATTTTCTACCAATGACAGTGGTATCAAAGCCTTGGTATAACCCCATGATTATCTTCCATAGGAATTTCATCTTTGTAAAAGAAATGGCAGTCTGCACATCATTCTCTCTTTGATTGATTCTCTGTCTCTCAGTTGTTCCTTCTGCATTCCAGTCTGACTGATTCTCCCTCATTCAATTCACCCCCTTCTATCGTAAAGTTATTCGCGTGGCTCCATTGTAAACCCTAATATTGTCTCTTGTAAACCTTAATCTCGTCGCCAGAGTCATGATTCCCAGTAGTTAGGGTTTTCATTCTGTTCATTGTTGGATAGACAAATCAAATTTATGGTTCATTGTTCCATTGATTTCCAATCGAGAAAAGAAGAAATATTATCTACGGTTCCAGTATTGTACACGCCTCCCTGGTTCCATTACTGTGCGTGCACGACCATGAAACCCAATACGCTTCTCCTAACTCCCTCGACTTGAGCTATGTATTCCTCAGTAGGAAACCCAATATGATCCTCCTCGCGCCCTCGACCTGAGCTATGTATTCCTCAAACCTAATTTGCATGCCACACTATCATTCGGCCGCTTCATCCATATCCTCGTGAAACTCATAGTTGGAAGGCATATCTTCATCAACCGGCCTCTTCCATATATTTATTTCCATTGCACATCAACCGGCCTCTTCCATATATTTATTTCCATTGCACAGTAGTATATCCCATTTGTTTGGTTCCATTGCACACTAGTATATACCATCGCACCGCCACTCCATAAAATATAGAATTTTGTTTAGTATTTCGAAATCCACTTTTGTGGAGAAGATAAATGGTTGTCTAAGCACATCCCATGCATCCCTGGTATTGGAATTTCTAGCGGATATTAGAGGCTCTCCACATCACCTTCCCTCGTAGCCTCGAACACGTCCCCCATTGGTAGCTTCGTTAAGGGAAATGAAGGCTCCTCCTTGTCAGAACATGAACTAGAAAGCAAAAGAACAAGAACTAGAACGTGACTTTCTAGACACCATCTAGCTTTTTAAATGATGTTCAGTATGGAATCAATACGCCTTCCAACTACCAGTGAAGCATTGTATTAATTCAATAGTATTATTGGTGGAGCTTTATTGTTATGACTGTTAGTGCTAGAAGTTGTCCCTAGACTGCTATAGGGTCAAGCCTAGTACAGCTTCAGTTATTATAATGATTTTATAAATAAGGATGTGTTTTGGGTTTTGAAAGAAGGTGGATCAAGTAGATGGAAAGAGAAAGAATAAGAGAAACATGCTAGATGCAGATCAATAAAAACATCAATGGGCATGGAGTCAAGTAAACCCCATGTTGATCAAAGGCAATCAAATTAAGACGTTTATATGTAAATGGGTAGAAGAATAGGGAATAAATGAAAAGTAGAACACCTCATCAAACCAACATTCTCTTTGTCAAATGGATGCAATGATACTTGAAACAAAACACACGGATGATAGGCAGTGACGATAAAATATTTACTGCTCGGGAATCTATCATCCATGAGCAGCAATTGATTCTCAATGTCTGCAATTCGTTCAAGTAAGATGAAAAACATAATGTAAAACAAGGAAGATGGAAAAACCGTGTTTAGACAAGAGAAATCACAATCTGATAAAACAAATGTCATAGATCCCCAATGTTAGAAGCGATCATAGAAACTAATGCCCCTAGGCTTACAATAACACCTACTGGCTGGCTAATTCATCAAATTCTTCTCAGACCTTACCCTCTCAGGCTGCCCCTCTCTCACACCTCTTTTCTTCCTAAAATTTATAGATGTACAATCATAAGTTTCAATACCAAATTAATGGATCTAGGATTTCTAAATACAGAGATTAGTTTCTATTTTGTTGGCTATGAAATCATTAAACCAAATCTAAATATGGTTACAAATAGGTGTCGAATACAGAAGATGTTGTAGACCAATCTCCTTCTTTGTTGCTAACAAATCTGCCTTTGACTACTTAAAAATATTGGATGACCTACTGATTTTGGTGCTTGAAATTTGGATCTGATCCTTGTTCACTGATTCTGCGCATGGTAATTTGGACTTGTCTGTCAGTTATATCCCTTGCAGTTATATCCCTTGAAATCTGCACTTTACTGCCATTTGTATCCTCAACCTTTATCTACAGATTTTGTGCTTAATTGCCAGCAATGTTTGACTGATGCCTCCATTTGTGGAACTAATCTCTTAAAATAGAATGAATATATCTTGATTGAGCTTGACTTGAAATTGGTCTAGAACTTGACTCTGTCGTACGAGCTTCGCTTTGTGCTTCATGCAATTTCTCTTCTTCATGTTCTGCAGCTGCTTGTGATGATGGTTGAATTTCCTGTTCACATTCTTGTGTATCTTGCTGCTGCCCCTGGTTTGGTTGAGACACAAGCTTCTATAATAATCCAAACACCATTTCCATTTTATGTCCCTTACTTGAGATATTCTACAGTCTTCATAGTTGCAACAACATGAAAATCACATGAATTTTGACACAATTTCTCTCATACTGATCATTTATGTAGAGATCTTGTACATTTGTCTATTAACTAGTGTCCCCAATGATTAGGCATTCTGACTGTTGAGATGAACTTAATTACGCCCATTCCAATCAAATGCAGAAGAAGAATCTGCAAGTGTAGTTGTACTTGTCTGGAGACTCCAGGAAAATTTCTGTTTTATCTGGTAAAATTGGAGAACCAAAATAGCTTCCTAGAAGATCAAGATCTCCACCATTTGTTAGGTCTGTTGTAATGTCTGAAAGACTAAAATTTCGAGGCAACTACCCAAGTCATATGAGTGAGTCCCTTAGGTTGCCTCCTTATTAATCTGACAAGGACATAACCAATCTGTCTTAAAAGAAGAGAACGAAGGTACTTTGTTTATGAATTCTTTCTCAGCGAGTCATCTCCAATTAAAGTTCTAAGATCCGAGCCTCTCACATTCTGAGCAATATAATGCATATTGTTCATAATGGGGTAAAGAAACATCCTTGGCATTTTCCCTTTGTATATACTTCTCCAGACTCAGTCACAAGTATACTATGGAACTTTGCAGCAACAATCTCCCCACTATTTGCTCATGATTTCTTCAAACTCCAATGTGAAAGGCAATTGACCCAAATATATTCTTTACATCAATGTTTCCATCATTTTTCTTTAAATAAACCTTAACAAAACAAGAACTATATCTAGAGTATTCTCCAACTCCTCCTGCTACTACTATTATGGATTTGTTGGGCGTTTGGATGTGGCATGACGAACACATCCACAACTCAAACTGTGTATTCATCAACAAACTCACCAAGCATTAGTCCCTCTGTTTGTGGCTCTTCCTTCTGGTCCTACATCATGGTTTGATGCCTTCAACCTGTCAAATACTCCAAAAACCCAACTATCCTCACCACAGGACACCTACGCAATCTTTGGCACTTGTTTGTGGATCACTATCTTTGGCGCCTTATGTTGAGTGACTCAACTGGGATTATGCATTGTTGTTGATGGTATTGTGGACAGTTTTCATCCGGAAGCAATCTTTCACCTTCATGATGAATGCCAATTATCGGAGCAGATGACAATGACTTCTGTTTGCAAAAACTAATTCTTCGAGAACGGATGGCAATGATTTTTGTTGGCAAGACAAATTGTGCCTCAGCCAGGATAACTCCTCCTTGTCGTGGCTTGGTGTGGTGCTAGTGCGCTGTCTTTGACTTGACTTGGCTGGCATTAATCCATGATACCTTGTGTAATGAAAGAAACCTGCTATATATCTGAAACGTCAATCTCTCCCAGAATAATTGTTCCATTAGTTCCATTAAAGGGAAGCCCATTGATCCTTCAAGTTTTCTTGGCTAACAGATTGGTTTCCCCCAATTTGGGGAAGGTTTAGATCAGAGTGTTCGGTGAAGATACGATTTTGGAATCTCGAGCTCTGTTCTTCTTGGCGCAATGTGAATACTTTTCCTCATGGAACGAGCTAACTGATGGACACCTGTGCAACATCCTCACGACCTGGATGTGGTCTATTTGTGATTATACTCATCGATTTGCCTTTCTTCTTAACAACTAACGCCTCCATCTCTATTACAATCATTTAACACTTGTAAGCTTGTTGTTTTCGCAATGTATCTGGCAGCCAACCCTTTGATCAATAGTTGAAAGAATATTGTTTGAAATTTCCACTTAGCACCAAGAGTTAGGGCTTTAAATCTACGTTTTTCCTTTTATTTATTTTCCCAATGCCACATATTCCACCTATGTGTGTTTGATCTCCCATGATGACTGGTGTTGGGTAATGTTGTGGCTAACCTATTGTGTTTGATGACAAGTGCTGGAGATTGTCTCCCAG
Source organism: Picea engelmannii (assembly GCA_009831015.1). Classification (NCBI taxonomy): domain Eukaryota; kingdom Viridiplantae; phylum Streptophyta; class Pinopsida; order Pinales; family Pinaceae; genus Picea; species Picea engelmannii. The sequence goes on along the minus strand of ML802148.1, from coordinate 145,642 downwards.
CCAAGAACTTTGCTAAAATAATCGTGAAGTCTCAATCAAGGCATCATAGCATTGTTTCAAAGATGTATGGAATAAGGATTTGCCCCCTTTTGGTACCTCTCCTCTAATGAAGCGACTTGAAAGCTCAGCATTACTTCTATTGTATGCAATATCACTGATCTGGAAAAACACTTTTCGGTGCTACAAGAATAGCCTCATTCCTGCAATAAGGAAAAAATTAATATTTAGCATCTGGATAGTAACATTGGCTCCTTCTGGGGATGATGTTCTCCCTGTGGGACATCAAGAATTTGCAGACCAATGTGCCTTATCATTTCTACTCATATATGTAACCTTACCCTGCAAATCTTTCACTCTGCAGAAATCCACAACTTTTGTGTTGTGCCTAATTCATTAGGTTAGTGGAGTCATCCATACTAATGCTAAAACTATGCAAATTATTCAAACTCTGAAGTAACAACATACTGCACCAGACTAACAAACTAAAAAGAATCTACCTGCTCATATGACAAGCTTATTTTACACACTTCCTACTCTATCCAACTGCTTCCATTAGATTAGGTAAAATCATGCTTCCAGTGAGGCCATACAAGTATCTGCCTCACTGATGAAACTCTTAATCTAGAAATAATGAAAGAAGGAACCCATGGAATACAGAAATGCAATTCATAAGGATGACAGAAAAACAATTTGACATTTGAATTTCTCGAAAATTTCAAATAATCGGAAAAAGGATCATAAAAACCATAAAGAAATACCTCTTCCTGATTTTTCAAATGAAGGTCAAAAGGTCTATGCATATATTTTTCCTGATAATGGATGCCACCTTCAGCCATTTGCAAATCTGAACATGACTGCAAGCTGATTTCACTGCTACTCGATTCGTGTTTGATGTCTACTCATGAGATACTGAGCCAAACTCTTCAATAATCCCAATCCCAACCTGCTTAATATTTTCTGAAGATGGTGAACCATTAATATCAGATATTAGTTTGATGACTTCCATAAAAGAATCTGTTATGTCTAGTGAAGGAACATGCTTAGTAAATGGTTCATAAAACTTCTTTAGGTTTCCATCATTTCCTTCCTCAACTTCTGATGCATCGCTATCATAAAATGGCTTATTTTTTAAGTTTTCATTATGTGTTGATGTGAAAATGTGCCCTCCACTTGAACCGTGACTATTAAGGAGTGAATCTAAATTTTGATTGTTGTGATAAAACTGTTGATCAAAAGCCTTAGAGAGAAAAAATGAGTGTTGTTGTTCATAGAAATTACCATCATCTTCAAAATCATAATACGCATCATAGATAGGTGAGCCAAAAACCTTTGTGTATTGCATAGAAGGACGAGTAGCCTCATGCTGTAAAACAGATTTAGAAGAAGATGAAACATCTTCTACTCCTCAACATAATCATCTTCTATATCATAATAAAAAATACTAGAAACATTTGAATGAAGGACAAATGTGTCTACTATATGGCTATCACCAACATCCTTACAACCAGAAGAAAAACTAACTGAATGTTGGATGTCGAATTCAAATTCTTTACAATAGTTATCAAAAGGAAAATCAACCAGATAAATGTTTTTGTAATAATGATGAAAGACAGTATGAAACTCCTTCAAAGAATGATTGCTAGCAGCAAGAATATATTGACACCATTCACGAGCATGCTCTTCTAATGAAAATCTGAACATCTTGATTAATACATCCTCGTGAACAAAAATATGTTCAAACATGCATCTATGAAAATTTAATAAATGCTCACCGGGATGATCATCCTTGTTTCTTCTAAATCTGGAGAGATGGTCATCCCATTAAGCTATTGTAGGCACTGGATGTGGAAAACCAACTATGTTGGTGAAATCACAAAATGCATACCTCTGAGCCAAAACAGTTTCCATGGCCATTTTAGATCTTCAACTAGTGGAGTCGCCTATGAATCTCGGAACAATGGATTCGCAATGATGAAGGATGTGTAGTCATGTATCTTCCCTCTTCCCGTTCACCATCAAGAAGTGAATCGGATCGTTTTCATTCTCTCAGGGAAGATATCTTCATTTCTTTGTCCCCGACAATGGCGCCAAAATATGTTAGTGCTAGAAGTTTCCCCTAGACTGCTATAAGGTCAAGCCTACCACATTTTCAGTTATTTCAATGATTTTATAAATAAGGATGTGTTTTGGTTTTTGAAAGAAGCTGGATCGGGTAGATGGAAAGAGAAAGAATAAGAGAAATAGGCTAAATGCAGATCAGTAAAAACACCATTGGGCATGGAGTTAAGTAAACACCTTGATGATTGAAGGCAATCAAATTGTATATCAGATAAGACATTTATATCTAAATGGGTAGAAGAATAGGGAATAAAAGAAAAGTAGAACACCTCATCAAGCTAAAGGGATGCAATGATACTTGAAACAAAACACACGGATGATAGGCAGTGATGGAAAAATCTTTACCACTCGAGAATCTATCATCCATGAGCAGCCATTGTTTCTCAATGTCTGCAATTCATTCAAGTAAGATGAAAAACAGAATGTAGAACAAGGAAGATGGAAAAACAGTGTTTAGAAAAGATAAATCACAATTTGATAAAACAAATGTCATAGATCCCCAATGTTAGAAGTGATCACAGAAACTAATTCCCTCAGGCTTACAATAACACCTACTGGCTGGCTAATTCATCAAATTCTTCTCATGCCTTACCCTCTCGGACCTCCCCTCTCTCACACCTCTTTTCTTCCTATAATTTATAGATGTACAATCATAAGTTTCAATACCAAATTGATGGATCTAGGATTTCTAAATACAGAGATTAGTTTCTATTTTGTTGGCTATGAAATCATTAAACCAAATCTAAATATGGTTACAAATAGGTGTCGAACACTGAAGCTGTTGTAGACAAATCTCCTTCTTTGTTGGTAACAAATCTTCTTTTGACTACTTAAAAATATTAGATGACCTATTGATTTTGGCACTTAAAACTTGGATCTGATCCTTATTCACTGATTCTGCACATGGTAATTTGTAATTGTCTGTCAGTTATATCCCTTCCAGTTATATCCCTTGAAATTTGCATTTTACTGCCATTTGTATCCTCAACCTTTATCTACATATTTTGTGCTTAATTGCTAGCAATGTTTGAATGATGTTGTGGAACTAGTCTCTCAAAATAGAATGAATATATCTTGATAGAGCTTGACTTGAAATTGGTCCAGAACTTGACTCTGTCGTAAGAGCTTCACTTTGTGCTTTGTGCATTTTCTCTTCTTCATGTTCAACAGCTGCTTGTGATGATGGTTGAATTTCATGTTCGCATTGTTGTGTATCTTGTTATTTCTCCTGGTCTGGTTGAGACACATGCTTTTGTAATAATTCAAAAATCATTTTCGTTTTATGTCCCTAATGGGTAGAAGAATTGGGAATAAACAAAAATTAGAACACCTCATCAAGCCAAGATTCTGTTTGTCAAATGGATGCAATGATACTTGAAACAAAACACACAGATGATAGGCAGCCATGGAAAAATATTTATCGCTCGGGAATCTATCATCCATGAGCAGCCATTGTTTCTCAATGTCTACAATTCATTCAAGTAAGCTAAAAAACAGAATGTAAAACAAGGAAGATGGAAAAACAATGTTTAGACAAGATAAATCACAATCTGATAAAACAAATGTCATAGATCCCCAATGTCAGAAGTGATCATGGAAACTAATTCCCTCAGGCTTACAATAATACCTACTGGCTGGCTAATTCATCAAATTCTTATCATGCCTTACGCTCTCGGACCTCCCCTCTCTCACACCTCTTTTCTTCCTAAAATGTATAGATGTACAATCATAAGTTTCAATACCAAATTGATGGATCTAGGATTTCTAAATACAGAGATTAGTTTCTATTTTGTTGGCTATGAAATCATTAAACCAAATCTAAATATGGTTACAAATAGGTGTCGAACACTGAAGTTGTTGTAGACAAATCTCCTTCTTTGTTGGTAACAAATCTGCCTTTGACTGCTTAAAAATATTGGATGACTTGCTGATTTTGGTGCTTGAAATTTGGATCTGATCCTTATTCATTGATTCTGCGCATGGTAATTTGGACTTTTCTGTCAATTATATCCCTTGAAATCTGAACTTTACTGCCATTTGTATCCTCAACCTTTATCTACAGATTTTGTGCTTAATTGCCAACAATGTTTGAGATGCCTCCATTTGTGGAACTAATCTCTTAAAATATAATGAATATATCTCGATTGAGCTTGACTTGAAATTGGTCCAGAACTTGACTTTGTTGTAAGAGCTTCACTTTGTGCTTCGTGCAATTGCTCTTCTTCATGTTCAACAACTGCTTGTGATGATGGTTGAATTTCCTGTTCGCATTGTTGTGTATCTTGTTGCTGCTCCTGGTCTGGTTGAGACATGAGCTTCTATAATAATCCAAACATCATTTTTGTTTTATGTCCCTAATGGGTAGAAGAATAGGGAATAAACGAAAAGTAGAACACCTCATCAAGCCAAGATTCTCTTTGTCAAATGGATGCAATGATACTTGAAACAAAACACACGGATGATAGGCGGTCATGGAAAAATCTTTACCGCTCAGGAATCTATCATCCATGAGCAACCATTGTTTCTCAATTTCTGCAATTCATTCAAGTAAGATGAAAAACAGAATGTAAAACAAGGAATATGGGAAAATAGTGTTTAGATAAGATAAATCACAATCTGATAAAACAAATGTCATAGATCCCTAATGTCAGAAGTCATCATAGAAACTAATTCCCTCAGGCTTACAATAACACCTATTGGCTGGCTAATTCATCAAATTCTTCTCATGCCTTTCCCTCTTGGACCTCCCCTCTCTCACACCTCTTTTCTTCCTAAAATTTATAAATGTACAATCATAAGTTTCAATACCAAATTGATGGATCTAGGATTTCTAAATACAGAGATTAGTTTCTATTTTGTTGGCTATGAAATCATTAAACCAATTCTAAATATGGTTACAAATAGGTGTCGAACACTTAATCTATTGTAGACAAATCTCCTTCTTTGTTGGTAACAAATCTGCCTTTGACTGCTTAAAAATATTGGATGACCTCCTGATTTTGGTGCTTGAAATTTGGATCTGATCCTTATTCACTGATTCTGTGCATGGTAATTTGGACTTGTCTGTCAGTTATATCCCTTGAAATATGAACTTTACTACCATTTTTATCCTCAACCTTTATTTACAGATTTTGTGTTTAATTGCCAACAATGTTTGACTGATGCCTCCATTTGTGGAACTAATCTCTTAAAATATAATGAATATATCTCGATTGAGCTTGACTTGAAATTGGTCTGGAACTTGACTATGTCATAAGAGCATCACTTTGTGCTTCATGCAATTTCTCTTCTTCATGTTTAGCAGCTGCTTGTGATGATAGTTGAATTTCCTGCTCACATTGTTGTGTATCTTGTTATTGCTCCTGGTCTGGTTGAGACACAAGCTTCTGTAATAATACAAACATCATTTTTGTTTTATGTCCCTTACTTGAGATATTCTACAGTCTTGATAGTTGCAACAACATGAAAATCACATGAATTTTGACACAATTTCTCCCATACTGATCATTTCTATAAAGAGCTTGTACATTTGGCCATTAACCAGTTTCCCCAATGATTAGATGTTCCAACTATTGAGATGAAATTAATTACGACCAATCCAATCAAATGCAGAATAAGAATTTGCAAGTGTATTTGTACTTGTCTGGAGACTTGAGGAAAATGTTTGTATTATCTGGTAAAAATGGAGAACCAAAATCGCTTCCTAGAAGACCAAGATCTCCACCATTTGTTAGGTATGTTGTAAGGTCTGAAAGACTAAAATTCCGAGGTATCTTCTCAAGTGATCTGAGTGATTCCCATAGGTTGCCTCCTTATTAATCTGACAAGGACATAACCAATCTGTCTTAAAATAAGAGAACGAAGGTACTATGTTTCTGAATGTTTTCTTAGCCAGTCATCTCCAATTAAAGTTCTAAGATATGAGTCTCTCACCTTCTGACCAATATAATGCATATTATTCATAATGGGGTAAAGAAACATCCTTGGAATTTTCTCCTTGTATAGACTTCTCCAGACTCAGTCACAACTATACTATGGAACATTGCAACAACAATCTCCCCAACAATCTCATGATTTCTTCAAACTCCAATGTGAAAGGCAATTGACCCAAATGTATTCTTTACATCAATGTTTCCATCATTTTTCTTTAAATAAACCTGAACAAAACAAGAACTCTATCTAAAGTATTCTCCAACTCCTCTTGCTGCTACTATTATGGATTTGTTGGGCGTTTGGATGTGGCATGAAAAACACATCCACAACTCGAACTATGTATTCATCAAAAAACTCACCAAGCATCAGTCCCTTTGTTCATGGCTCTTCCTTGTTGTCCTACATCATGGTTCGATGCCTTCAACCTGTCAAATACTCCAAAAACGAAGCTATCCTCACCACAGGACACCTGAGCAATCTTTGGCACCTGTTCGTGGCTCACTATTTGTGGCGCCTTCTGTTGAGTGACTTAATTGGGCTTGCGCGTTGTTGTAGATGGTATTGTGGACAGGTTTCAACCAGAAGCAATCTTTCACCTTCATGATGAGTGCGATTTATTGAAGCAAATGGCAATGACTTATGTTTGTAAAAAATAATTCTTCAAGAACAGATGGCAACGATTTTTGTTGGAAAGATAAATTGTTCCTCGGCCAGGATAACTCCTCCTTTTCATGGCTTAGTGTGGTGCTAGTGCACTATCTTTGAGTTGACTTGGCTGGCATTAATCCATGATACCTTGTGTAATGAAAGAAACCTGCTATATATTTGAAATGCCAATATCTCCTGGAATAACTATTCCATCAGTTTCATTAAAGGAAAGCCCATTGATCCTTCACATTTTCTAGGCTAACAGATTGGTTTCCCCCAATTTGGATAAGGTTTAGATCAGATTGTTTAGTGAAGATACGATTCTGGAAGCTCAAGCTCTGTTTTTCTTGGCTCACTGTCAATACTTTCCCTCATGGCACAAGCTAACTGATGGACACCTGTGCAACATCCTCGCAACTTGGCTGTGGTATATTTGTGATTATACTCATCGATTTTTCTTTCTTATTGACAACTAATGCCTCCATCTCTATTACAATCATTTAACACATGTAAGCTTGTCGTTAACGCAATGTATCTGGCAACCAACCCTTTGATCAATAGTTGAAATAATTTTGTTTGAAATTTCCACTTAGCACCAAGAGTTAGGGCTTTAAATATGTGTTTTTCCTTTTATTTATTTTCCCAATGACACATATTCCACCTATGTGTGTTTGATCTCCCATGATGACTGGTGTTGGGTAATGTTGTGGCTAACCAGTGTTGTGTTTGATGAAAGGTGTTGGGGATTGGATCTCGACCAAGAAATTTTGCTAAAATAATCGTGAAGTCTCAATCAAGGCATCATAGCATTGTTTCAAAGATGTATGGAATAAGGATTTTCACCCTTCTGGTACCTCTCCTCTAATGAGTCAACTTAAAATCTCAACACTACTTCTATTATATGAAATATCGGTTCTCTGGAAAAACACTTTTTTGACCTCGACGCCCCAACTACAAACCGCAGGTTGGAAGGTCCAGGTCGACACGGGATCTTTCCCTTACACTGGCCCGAAGAGCTTTGCAATGGATCTTTTATTTCCCTCTCGGGAAATCTACACCCACAGTGAAATCTCATGAGATTCCTCCCTCACGCTTCGGGGAATCGGACTTCGCGATGTCGAAAATCCTTTGGTCGAGTGCCTGCTCACTATGATCCCCGAATCCTGAACTTCCGAAATAGTTAACTCTGGATTTTCGGCTTTTGCGAGTTCGCGAGTTGCAGTGAAATGCAACTCTGCTCCACGAAACTTGAAATCCAGATGCTATATTCCCCGAAATCCAGAAATGTCAACCTCCAACACGTTGGCCCCACAGCTAGGATTTCCGCCGTTTTCGGGACTTCGCACTTAGCGAGTTCTAATGCAATGAATTCGGAACTTCACTCCACGAAACTCCGAAACGGTCAACTGGATTGACTTCTACGTCGATCGTGTGCCACCTTTCCACCTCGCTAGCTCCTATGGTCCCACACTGTACTCTTAGCCATCAGGATTTCGCGTTTCGAGATATCGTGATTCCCATTGCAAAGTTTAGGGGACTTCCACCTGCGAAACCCCGAAATAGGAATTCGCTTACCAATCCAATGACCCTTGTGGCTAGGATCTACGGTCCTACTCCTCCTGAGCTTAGAACCTTTCGAAACATTCGTTGTAACCACCCTGCTTCTATGGGAGATCTAACGACTCATGGGACTTTGTGGATTCTTTCCAGAGAACTCTGACCGTCCGTCTCTTCCTCTAAGAACCTCCCGCGGTTCGACGTCGCTACGTCTTCTTTCAAAATTTCAAGACTTGGTCTCTTTGACTTCCTTCAACGACTTTGAAGGCTTTACATCCTTCTGAACTTTCCACGACTCTGCGTCTTTTAGAAAATCACTTGCATGCACTCCTTGAGGTAGATTTTCAAACACTTTCAAGTGCTTGAATCCCTTCGACCCTGCGCACTCCTACAGCAGCAGTCTTTTGATGCTTCACTCAGGTTCACAACCCTAAGACCTCACTCAGCCTGCGCACTCCTTGCACGGCTCCTGTGCCTGACTACACTTCTTGGAAATAAGAACAAAAGCTTTCTCTCCTGATCTTTCAAAGGCAACCCTCTGAACACCTTGTCGATGCACTCCTTGTGGACAATTCGACTTCACTCCTTGCAGGAACTCTTGCTCAGATAGAGAAACAATTGAAACTAATTTTCCTTACTCTCTCTCTCATATTTCAAACATTCAACAAGAAATCATTCATACATAGCATAAAATCAATTTCATGACAGAAAGAGTAAAACAACCATGAGCATAACATTCAATATACATACACAGAGAACAAACACGACGCCATGAATTTGAATCAAAGCTTTCTCTATTAATTCAAATCTCTATGCATGGGTGTCTTCACATAGCTCTCTACTTCTCTTCTATGCTCTCATCATAATGTAACAATTCACAATGAGGGTGTCTATATCCCATTTCCCTCTTGCGCTCTAAAACTGTCCAATCTAGAATTAAATTCTATCTACCTGTATTTACTATCATAAATACCTCTATCTACCAAGGACGAGATCGGATCGCTCAAGGTCCTTTTACAATATACAAATGTGCCTCCACTTGGAAACTTCATTAATGTTACAAAATGTTTTCAAAATTTGTGTTGGGTGCTTTTCCAGCTGTCTTTTGCCTTCGCGCTGGCTCGTTTGAGATGCTCCTGCATCATTTTTGGTGCTACAAGAATATCCTCATTCCTGCAACAAGGAAAAATTTAATATTTAGTATCTGGATACTAACAATGACAATAATGGAAGATGGAAGATTGTTGAAGTTGAATGGGTCATCTTACCTTACAAAAATGTTGCATACCTCTTTCATGATGGTGAAGGTATAATGTCATCTAGTATTTTATGGTGTTCTATATTTGGCCATATCAATTATAAAAATCTTTGTTTATTAAAAAAGAATGGTGTTTATGTTTTTCCTACTATTCCTAGGATATTGAAACAATTTGATGCTTACATCATGGGAAAGCATAGCAAGAAACCATTCCATGATTCTACTTCCAGAGCATGTAGAAAACCTGAATTTATTCATTATAATTTGTGCGGCCCTACGAGTGTTTCATCTACAAATGGAAATAAGGATATCATGTATTTTATTGATGACTACACCATAATGTGTTGGGTATACTCATTGAAAGATAAATCACAAACTTTTGAAACATTTAAAAATCAGTCCCGTATTGGCTCTCTTAGTACTGATAATGGAAAGGACTATACATCTAATGACATTGAAATATTCCTTCACCAACATGGGATAAACCATGAAACCACAGTCCCGTACAATCCTCAACAAGATGGTGTAGCTGAAAGAATCAAGAGGACACTCATAAATATGGTTCATTCCATGATGTTTTTCAAGAATGTAAAATTGATGTTTTGGGACGATGTAGTTCTATGTGCATTTTATGTCAAAAACATGTGTCCATATCATGTTCTTAAAAATAATACTCCATATGAAATGTGGCATGACCACATTCCTTTGGTGAAGCATCTCAGGGTCTTTGGTTCCACCTGCTATGCTTTTATTTATATGGAGAAAAGAAGCAATCTTGATGCAAGGAGTTGGAAGTGAATATTCTTGGGGTAATCAAATACCACCAAGGGATATTGTCTTTACGATGAGACAAACAATTAATTCATCCTTTCCATAGATCTAACCATTCTTGAATAAGAAATACAAAATTGTTGAGAGGCGGCTTGATCATATGGACATATTCACTCATGTAAATACATATCATGAATTTATTGATGAGATTTGACATCTTGAAGTGGGCATCCCTATATTGGGTCAATCTATAGATTCTCCTTTTGAAGCACCATCTTCCCCAAATGAAGAAGTTCCCACCACTTCATCATAACCTAAAGTTAATTTGGATGATGTGATCAATAGGATTTAAAAGATAAGGCTTTATGAGAATTAAATACCATCTCAATCAACTGAGCAACCTAGACCCTCTTAGAAAATTACACCAAAATGGATAACAAAAACACTTGAAAGTTTTCATCTTGATGAGGTCAGAAACACAGGATCCAAAATGTCCTCAAGACAAGATGGAGATAGTGAATCTGATTCAAACTTAGATGATTTAGATGACCTGGATGTTTCATATGATTGTGAGTTGAATTTATATACTAACCTTGAACTAACTTCCTTTCAAGAATCCACTTCTCATGGTGAATGGAAAGAAGCCATGCAGAATGAATATGATGCTCTCATCAAGAATGGGACATGGAAGTTGGAGGATCTTCCATTTGCAACCAAACCAATTAGCTACAAGTTGGTATTCATGAATGACATAGACCCCCAACCCTCAGGCCAAAGTCTGCTCACAGGATCGTTCTTTGTTTCCTTTGAGCCGGATCGACTCTTTCAATTCCTTGCTGGAATCTCAATTCAATCGGTCCATAGGTCCCTTCGAAAGCTCCCCTGTGTGAACATCACTAAGTGTGAGCTCCACCTTTTCCAAGCGAGCATAGCGCTATGACCAAGGCCCAATTCTGAAGGCTTTTGTCGCAACTTGCAATCTCGTGAGTTCGCGAGTCGAAGCTCTCGACTCCTTCCTTCCAATCCCGTGATACCCGAGATCATGAAATGGGTATAAATTCTTTCTGTCAGTGCCCTCCATGCGTAACCACCGGCTAGGCTTAATGCTAGCACCTCTCGCTACTCGCCACTTCATGAGTTTAAACGTTGAGCCTCTGTGCTCTTATCTCACAAATTCCTGAGATGCAAGAAGTCAACGGAGTGTTGACTTCTTCCACTAGACGATGCATGTTCACTTATCTATCACACAGGCCCACCTTGTGGTTCTACCACGTGTCCCTCGTGCCCAGCTTTGGCACTTCACAACTTTGCTTCCGAAGCACTGCCTCCTTTGTATCCCGACACCCGAAGTGCCGAGATCCGAAACTCCTCGTTACTCCTTATCGCAATTAACGACTTCGGGACTTTTGGGACAAAAGTCTTGACCTCCTATTCTCCGAACTGCCGAAATGATGAGTTCCAACACACTTCACCAATAGCTGGCCCTGCACAAATATTTTTTCCCCTTTGGGACTTCGCACTTCGTGAATCTCGCTACAAGGCTTTCGGTTCTCCAACTCACGAAACCCCAAAATGGTGAACGAAGGTCTGACCTCTGTGTCGACAAGTATGCCACATGTCCACTCTCCACTGTTGGATTCTTCTACACCTTTAAACCTCCGAACTCTGAAATGAGTATTCACAAGCGATCCAATGGCCCTCGGCGGCTTGGATCCTACGACCCTATTTATTCTAAGCTTAAACTTAGAAAAACAATCACCGTATCCCTTCTTACTCTTCTACAAGATCCGACGGATCTCAAGACTTCGCGAATTCTCCACGGAGAATTCCGACCATCCAATGCCTCCTTGACAACTCTTGCGAAATGAACAAGGTATTCTTTCATGGAACTTGTCCACCTACAAGACAACTTTTCACACCTCCCCTTGAACACTTCCAAGGCACTGACTCTCCTGATCTTTTACCACAGCTCAAGTCTTCAAAAATACTCCTGCACGCACTCCTTGTGGCAACCCTTCAAATACACTCTAGTATTGAATCTCTTCAACTCTGTGCACTCCCTTTGACAACAGTCTTTCAACAATTCCCTCAGGTTGCAAACTCTGAGATTCTACTCGACGAGCGCACACCTTGCACGGCTCCCGTTCTTAACTTGCACTTCTGCGAGAATGAGAATAACACTATCTCTTCTGAGCTTTTAGAGACAAACTCTGACTTCTGTCAATGCACACATTGCGGACAATTTTGCTGCACTCCTAGCAGGAAAAACTCTTGCTCAGACAGAGAAACAATTGAAACTCATTCCTTACTCTTCCTCTCTTCAGATTTCAGACATTCAACAAGAAAATCATAAATACATAGCATAACAACAAATGCATGGCAGAAAGAGTAAAAAAACACTAGGCATAACATTCAACATGCATACATAGAGAATATCACAACACCATAAGTCTGAATCAACGCTTCATATATTAATTTAGGACTTTTGTACATGGGTGTTTTCTACACAGCTCTCTACTTCTACTCCTCTCTGTGTTCTATTCTCTCCCCCCTCGATAATGTTACAATGATACCATATGAGGGTGTCTATAGTCGGTTTTCCCTCCGCTCCTAAAACTATCTAATCTAGAATTTAATTCTACCTACTTACATTTACTATCATAAATGCCTCTTAATCCTTTAGACGAGAGCGGGATGCTCAAGGTCTGATTACAATCACAAGTATGCCCTTTCTTAGCTACTTCATTTAAGTTTGACGCATCCCACTTCAAAATGATTTAAACACTTTTGAACATGTGCCAAAATGCATTGGCACTGCTTGCGCTCGCTTGTTGTTGACGATGCTCTTGCATCAAAGAACAAGTACATATCAGATGGATCACTTAGCAATCACAAAGAAAGGCTCGTGGAAAAAGGATTTTCACAGAAAGAAGGTGTTCATTATGAGGAGAATTCCCCCCCACAATAAAATGGGATACCATCCATACTCTATTTTCCATGGAAGCACGAAATGGATGGAAACTTCATCACACAGATGTGAAGAATGCTTTCTTGAATGTATACTTGAAAGAGAATATTTTCATGTCTGAACTTGAAGGATTTTTTATGAAGGTACAAGAACATAAGATGTGCAATCTCATCAAATCCTTATATGGCCTGAAACAAGCACCACAAGTTGTTGGGTATGTGTTATATTCTTCACACGTATAATTTTAGTGTTTTCTATGTTGCACTGGGTGCATAGGGGGGTTTGATGGGGGGCCTCTATGCCCCCTCTTCGGGGGTTGCAAGGGTTTGTGGGTAGGGCCCTCGAGAATTTTTTTCTTTTTCCGCGAGAAATGTTTTGCATTTTTCCCTCATTTTTCGTATCCATTGTTGGGTGGTTTTTCGGCACATGGTTTTTGCCAATGGTTTTTTGTTTTTGGTTAAGGAATTAGGGTTGTTTACTAATCCAAGTCATTGGGATAGGCTTTTGGATGTTTTTGGATCCTATATGCATATTGTATTGTAATCAATGTATCACTATGAATGAATATATAATATGTTGGTTTTCTCGATTTGTGTTTCCAAGGGAAAAATCTTTGTGTAATGTGTGTATTTTCCATTGTATCTTTTATGTTCTTTTATTGAAAATACGTTTGCATTAAAATATTGTACAAGGTTAAAATATACATTTGGTATCAAATCTTTGTTGTCTTCAGGGGGACGAATTTGTGTTTAAGGATTTGGCTCGGGACTGTGATAAGTGTTGTTACAGTGGGAGATCTATGGTATTGATTTTTCATGTGAAACGAAATGGTGAGAAATTAGAAAATGGAGATTGAGAAGTTTAATGGGAATTTTTTTTAGCTATGGAAGATCAAGATGGAATATTTGTTGGTGGACAGAGATTAATGGATCACAGTGGATCTAGGTACTTCACCTATGGGAACTTTAGTAGATGACTAGAAAATGTTGGATTAGAAGGCGAAGAGAACAATCTAAATGTGTCTCTCATATTCAATATTACTGAATGTGTCAGAGGAAACTACAACCAAATATTTATGGGATAAGTTGGGAAAGTTGTATTATTCTAAGTCCCTAGTAAATAAACTATTCCATAGAAATAATCTATATAACCTAAGGATGAGAGATGGAAACTCGGTGGAAGATCATTTGAACACCTTCAATACTGTGGTAAGTCAGTTAGTATCTATTGAGATCAAAACTTTAGATGAAGATAAGTGTATTGGTTTATTGTGCTCTTTACCAGACTCGAGGGATAGTCTGGTTGTGGCCATAGGTAGTAATACAATTTCCATGAAGTTTTATGAAGATATCTCATCCTTATTGTCGGAGGAGATGAGACAAAAGAACATGGAAGGACATAGCACAAGTGCATTATTTGCAAGAGGATGATCCGAGGAAAGAAATAGATATCAATCCTCAAGTGAGAGATCTAAGTCTAATGGAAGATATAAGTCTCCCATAAATTTTGTAAAGGTATGTTGGAGATGTGGAAAAGTAGGGAACTACAAGAAGCAATGTATATCCAAAGTTGATAAAAAGAAGGGATCTGAAGAATCTCCTTCTATAAAAGAAAAGACCTCCAAGGAAGAATGAGGGGATGTGTACTTGGCTTCTTCAAGCACACATGAAGATCATGAGGCATGGTTGGTCGACTTAGAGGCATCCTTTCATATGACTCTCCACGGGGAGTGGTTCTGTGAATATGAAAGTTATGATGGAGGTAATGTTTTCCTGGGTGATGACTCGATATCCAGAATCATAGGTAGAGTAAAATTGAAGTTGAGGATCATATTTGGAAGGATTAAAACACTACTTGGTGTTATGCACATCCCAAGATTGGCCAGAAATTTGATTTATGTAAGAAAAATGGACGATACAGGGGTAAAAACAATATTTGAAATGGAAACTTGCAGGATGGTTTGAGGAGAAATGGTGTTGTTGAAGGGAGTTAGATTTGGAAATATATATAAGCTGAAAGGAAGCACGATTAGTGGTGGATGTAATAGTTCCATTATTCCTGACATTGGAGTTGAAGAATAAATAACTCATACAATCTCTGGAGAAAAGGTTATGTTGTGGTATCAAATACTAGGGCATATCAGAGAGAAGGGTCTTTGAATACTACACAGTAAAGTTATGGTTGAAGGTATTTCTATATGATCTCTGGATTTTGATTTATGTGAGCATTGTGTATATGGGAAGAATAATCGGGTAAGATTCCCCTCTGGTGCAATGAGGGCAGAAGGAATTTTACAGCTAGTTCACAGTGATGTGTTTGGACCTGTGTCGGTTCCATCATATGGAAAATATGTGTACTATGTCTCATTTATAGATGACTTCTCAAGGAATATTTGGGTATATTTCCTTAGGAAGAAATCTGAAATCTTCAACAGGTTTAAAGAGTTTAAGGATCTTGTTAAGAATCAAATAGAGAAAATAATTAAGGTGTTAAGGACAGATAATGGTGGATATTTCTGCAGGAATAAATTTGAGGAATTATGTAATAAGTGTGGTATATCAAGGAATAATACTAATACATATACTCCTAATCAGAATGGAGTTGCATAAAGGATGAATAGGGCATTGATGGAAAAATAAAGGTGCATGCTCAGTGGTGTCAGGTTAGGGAAAGAATTCTAGGCACATGTAGTGGGCATTGCATGTTACCCGGTCAAAAGATCACCCTCATCGACACTGGATGAAAAGACTCCATGAGAGGTATGGAATGGTAAGAAACTTTCTCTCACATATATCAAGGTATTTGGTTGTGAGGCCTATGTTCATGTTCCAAAGGAAAACATGAGTAAGCTAGATAAGAAGGATGAAAAGTGTATCTTTATTAGGTATAAAGATAGTATCCAAGGTTATAAGATTTGGAACCTAGAAACTAAGAAGGTTGTGTATAGTTGAGATGTGGTATTTAGAGAAATGAAGGATGTTGTTAAACAGGAAGTCCTACCAAGTAAGGAAGAACCAGAGAAAATAGAGTTTGATTTAAAGGATGATGAATCAGACTCTACAGAAGAAAAATAATCAGAAGAAGAAGATCATCATACTCCAGTATTGAGGAGATCGGTTTGAGAAACAAGGCTACTGAAAAGGTACACTCCATCTAATTTCCATTCAAATTTGTCTTTGTCTATTACTGATGATGATCCTAGAAATGTTAGGGAGGAAGTGGATTTAGAAGGTGGAAAGCTCTGGAAAAGGGCCATCGATGAAGAAATGGAATCCTTGGATAAGAATGAGGCTTGGTATATAGTGGAGTTGTCGATTGGAATAAATCCCATTGGTAGAAAATGATTATTTAAAAAGAAGTTGAATGCAGAAGACAAAGTGGATAAATACAAAGCTCGGTTAGTAGCAAAGGGTTATTTCCAAGTTGAGGGAATTGATTCTGGTGAGATTTTTTCTCCTATTTCCAAGTTAAGTTCTATAATATTTTTGTTATATGTTTCTGGTGCATTTGATTTTGAAGTAGAACAGATGGATGTGAAGACAACATTCCTACATGGGGATCTGGAAGAAGAAATCTATATGAAGAAGCCAGAAGGCTTTGTTGTGAAGGGAAAGGAGGACCTGGTATGAAAGATGGAAAATTTCATGTATGGTTTAAAACAATCACCAAGGATGTGGTATAAAAAATTTGATACTTATATGTTGGGACTTGGCTTCACAAGAAGCAAAGAGGATCACTATGTGTATTTTAAATTAATTGGTGATTATTTGATTTATTGGGTCTTGTATGTGGATGACATGTTGCTCATAGGAAACAACAAAGAGATTATCCAGGATGTGAAAACTTAGTGGTCCTCTAAATTTGACATGAAGGATCTCGGTACTTCAAATTTCCTTTTGGGAATGGAAATTAAAAGAGATCGGAAAAAGAGGAAGCTCTGGTTAAATCAGAGAAAATGTGTTGAGACAATATTGTAGAGGTTTAATATGAAAGAATGTAAACCGGTCAAGGTCCATATTCCTATTGGTGTAAATTTATCTATCGATCAGTGTCCCAAGACACAGGAAAAAGGGGATTACATGTCTCATGTTCCATATGCGAGTGCAGCTGGAAGTTTGATGTATGCATTAGTTTTTACTATACCATACATTGCACATGTAGTGGGATTTTTGAGATGCAGACTAGGTTGGAGATCTAGATCCTATGAGATCTACAAGAAGGTATGTGTTTAGCCTGTTTGGAGGAGAAATCCACTTGATGAGCTAACGACGGGCCGTAGTGGCACTTTCACTACAAAAGTTGAATACATGGCAACCACTCATGCAATTAAGGAAGGAATGTGGTTACAAAGATTGTGTTCAAGTATTGGGTTTGTACAACAAGTTGTAAGGATAGATTGTGAAAGTTAGAGTGCAATTTTTCTGGTGAAGAAGCCAAATTATCATTCAAAAACAAATCATATGGATGTTCAATATCACTTTGTGAGAGACATGGTTGAAGAAAGGAAAGTGTTGTTGATGAAGCTGGACACTTTGAATAATGTTGCAGACTCATTAAAAAAATATGTGACAACTAAGGAGTTATCTTCGTGTAGAGGATCGATGCGAATTGTTGCCTTGGATTGTTGACTATGTAACCCTATAACCCCCTATATTCAAATAAAACAACAAGTCAGAGAATGTTGGGTATGTGTTATATTCTTCGCACTTATAATTTTTGTGTTTTCTATGTTGCGTCGGGCGTGCAAGGAGGATTGAAGGGGGTTGAAGGGGGGTGATATCCCCCCTGCGCATGGATTTGGGGGCAGGACCCCTGAGAAATTTGTTTCCTCGAGAAACATGTTAGATTTTTGCCTTGTTTTTTGTATCACCTTGATTTCTATGTCCATTGTTGGGCAGTTTTTCAGCACATGGTTTTTTCCGATGATTTTTTATTTCCGATTAAGGAATTAGGGTTGTTGACTAATCCAAGTCATTGGGTTAGGTTTTTTATGTCATTGGCTCCTATATGTATATAGTTTTGTAAACAATGTATCACTATGAACGAATATAGAATATGTTGGTTTTCCTAGTTTGGGTTTCCATGGAAAAAATATCTGTGTAATGTGTGTATTTTCCATTGTATATTTTTTTTTCTTCTATTGAAAATTTGTTTGCAGTAAAATATTGAATAAGTTTAAAATCTACACAAGCATTGTATGAAAATTTAATTAAGGATATTCTAAAATTAAATTTCAAGAATTTCAATCTTGACGATGCAACTTTGTTTGTGAAGAAAGTTGGAAAAATAATTGTATATCTTGTTGTATATGTAGATGATCTGTTGATAACAGGGAACAATGAAACTTACAATGCATTCATAATGAAAGAGTTCAAGAAAGGATTCGAGATGACATATCTGGGACCTCTTCACTACTATTTGGGCATTGAGGTGATTCAAAATCCAAGGTTCATATTCATCTCCCAGGAGAAGTACATTAGAGAACTGTTGAAAATATTTGGCATGGCTGCCTGCAATCATGTTTCTACTCCAATGGAACAGAATTTGAAACTCGCATCAAAATAAGGGAATGAATTTGACAATGCAACCAAGTATAGGA
The DNA here is from genome assembly GCA_009831015.1 of Picea engelmannii. Classification (NCBI taxonomy): domain Eukaryota; kingdom Viridiplantae; phylum Streptophyta; class Pinopsida; order Pinales; family Pinaceae; genus Picea; species Picea engelmannii. The sequence continues at coordinate 126,790 of ML802148.1, read as the reverse complement.
AACATGTGGTAAGTCTTATCTATATTACTACCACCAAACTAGACATTTCATTTGTTGTTGGGATTCTTTCTAGGTTCATGCAAAATCCTTGTGAAGGACATTGGTCTGCTGCAAAAAGAGATCTAACATACTTGAAAGGAACTTAATATTTTGGACTCAGGTACTCTAAGATGGATGAATTCAACCTGATCAAATATTTTGATTCAAAATTTGTCGGGGATAAGGAAAATGGAGTATCAACATAAGGATTTATCATGAGTCTTGGATCAACATCTGTCTCCTAGATATCACATAAAGAATCAATTCTAGTAGATTCTAAAACATAGATAGAATATGGGGCAATTGTAGAAGCAACAAAGGAGATTGTGTGGATCGAAAAAATACTTGAATATTTGTAGGAGAAATAAGTGAATTTTACTTCTCTTCTAGTTGAGAATACTTCTTCAATCAAGTTGGCCAAGAATCTTAGATTCCATGATCTAACTAAGCACATCAACAAAAAATATCACCTGATTCGATATCATGTAGAGGCCAATACTATTCACTTGAGACACTGTTACATAAATGCGAAAATTGCAGACATCTTCACCAAAGTTCTTGGAAGAGAAAAATTTGAAAAGTTTTGAATGATGCTTGGACTCACACACACCCCTTCTCATTAAAAGGGGTGATGTTGGACACATAATCTTTGTGATTGCGTTACTTGTAACAATATTGTAAATATGAAGAGTCATAGGTGATTGGAAGAGTCATCCGTTATGGAAGACCAACATTTATTATCTTTGTATTTATTCACCTATGTTGGAAATATGGCTACAACAGAGATGACGTAGATGATCAAGGTTGTCATTGATGGCAATCGATTGTGTATGGTGAACACAGATGCTGAATCTCAGATGTTGAAACATAGATGCTGAAACAAAAATGCTGAATCTCAGATGTTGAAACGTAGATGCTGAAACACAAATGCTGATTCACAGATGTTGAAACGTAGATGCTGAAACACAAATGCTGAATCACAGATGTTGAAACGTAGATGCTGAAACACAAATACTGAATCACAGA
>ML802148.1:100663-124385 GCA_009831015.1 Picea engelmannii | reverse complement strand
CTGTAACAACCTATCATGTTAATGCAAACATCAATGTGGAATTATATTTTCTACCAATGTCTAGCCTGATAGTCATTAATTTTTTTATTTTTCAAAAGTTAATGTACTTTGAAAAGTAAGTTTTGAATTTTGAATATTTTTATTATTTATACGAATTCATTGGTATTATTAATTTTCTTTATATTGAAACATTCATCGTATATTGGAAATTAATTTACTTTATAAGTACTTTAAAAAGTACTTAAGTACATTTATATAATATTCAAAACTATATTATGAGTACTTTTTCTTTATGAGTAATTTACTTAGAATACTACCATGGATAAATATGGTTTTTCCTCCACAATTTATAATGTGAAAAATAAGCATATTTAACTTGAGCAATGCCAAATCGATCACTTGGAATAATGTCATCCTCTAAAATGTGATTGGTTCTTTTAAAGTTGATTTTGAAAGTACATTTTTTTTAGGCCCATTTTTACCTCAAAATTCCTCTAATAGGCTAAATCTAATTAAATTGGGGTTCGTTGGGTTTATTTGAGGTACCAAGTACTTTGACGTTTATTTTTCTTTTCCAATGTTTTCAATTGAATACCTCCACTTAGTCCTATTTTTTTATCTTTCTTTTTCATTCTCATCTGGTTGTTTTTGGTTTCCATATTTATTACCCCTCATATATACTTAGTATCCAACTCCAATAGGCCTTAACATCCTCTCTAAATAGATTTTATCTCTTTTCTAGACTCTTAGTTATTTGTGTTTTCTACTTTTAGTATTGATCTAGATATGATGTTCAGACTCCTACAGTGTATTTACACTATATGCAATCTTCAATTCCCATTAAGTTATTTTCATAGGACAATATAGTTATTTCTATGGTTCTATAAGTTAATTAAAAAAATAGGATAATTGATAAATCAAGGAGAACTAGAAGAGTCGCACGTTCCTTCAATTCCACCTCCATATATTTAACTTCAAAAAAGGACAAGCCCAACTCTTTTGGTGAATTCAAGCCAATTTCACTTTGTAATTGTATATATAAGATAATTTCTAGTACAATTACATTGAGAGTAAAGGAAATCATATTAGAGACCATTTTTCAAAATAATTTTGGTTTTCTCGATGATAGGAAAATGAATGATGCAATAAGGGTGGAATAATAAGGGATGCATTCAATTAAAACAAAGAAGATGATAGCTATGATTATGAAGTTTGAACTATTTAAGGCATATGATTAGACCAACTGGTTTTATCCATGGTTGAGGTTGATTCATATTGAGTTTAGTGTCCACATAGTGAACTGGATAATGAGTATATTGACATATGTTTGATATACAATCTTTATTAATGGGTCATATTTTGATTTCTTTAGATCATGAAAAGCGAGTTTAGAAGGATAATCATTATCACCTATGTTATGTATGTTAGTACTTGAAGAGATTAGCAGAGATAAAATGGAGGCAAGAATAATGGAATCTATAAAAGGAGTAAGGTTAGTGAGACATCTTACATGACCCATTTACTTTTTGTGGATGATTCTCTTCACTTTTTAATGGAATAAGGACATATGCTTATAAAATAAAAATATATTAGAGATGTAGAACTACAAACTGTATGATGGTAAATACGTAAAAATATTCAATTGTTTTTAGTGAGGTGATAGATGAATAGATCATGTAAATAATACATATTTTCTATTTTCAATGGTTGAATTTACAATCTAGATTTAAATACATAAGATTTCACATTAAATAAAATGACTTATTGCATCAACTGGGAATGGATCATAGCCAAAGTTTATAGGAGAGTGAAATTATGGAGTAATGTATGGATTTCCATAGGAGGTGACCTTATCTTTGTTAAATAAGTGTTATAAGCAATCCATTTCAACTATTATTCCTTAGATTTTATTCCAAAAGAGATATTGGGAAAACAAAAATAGATTTCTATGAGTCTAGGAAAAAATAAAGGGACAAAATGCCCTTGGAGAAATGGCAAGCCATAGATAAGATCCTCTCATAGGTTGGTGCCTCAACATATCCACCTTTACATGAAGGAATTAATTGTTAGAACACTTTGGATGATCCATAATAGATCATTATATAAGTTTTCATCTATCTTACTGCTTTATAGGTGGAAAAATTGAAGGAATTGTCTTACATGGACCATTTTAGTGGCAGGTCCCAGTTTGGAGATTTCGGGTCCAAAACATTTCAAATCCATTTTAAGTAATCAAATCACCAAGGATAATTTTAAGGATGGAAATTTATATTAAAATGTAGAAAACTAGGCTAATCTTGCTAGTCCTTAATATGCAAAACGTAAAATGTTTGGCTATATTTTTGTAAAAATATTCAATTTTCTAAGGATTTTATATAGTTTCTATAAAAGTTTGGCAATTTTTAAGGTAAAATAACTTTATTCTATGGAATTTGGGTGAATCATTTTTAGAAAAAATGGAAATTGGCGAATCTTTTTTTGGGAAAAACCATGGAAAATTAGCCCATTTGCGAAATTTAGCCCATTTGGAAAATTAGCCCATTTGCGAAATATTATTAGAAAATTTTGACCCAAAATATGTGATTTGAAATCACATATTTTGGGTCAAAATTTTCTAATAATATTTCTCAGACCCTTAAATCTATTCTCCACATCAAGACCTTTCCAATAGTGAAAAAAGTGCCTCAATCAGAGTTTGTATGCAAACATTATGCCTCCTACAAGTTGACCTACCTTATTGACCATCATGGTATGAGTGGATGGCACATAAACCCCTATTACTCACACATGTGTGGATATCCATGTGTGGAATATCAATAATATTCTAGGAGTTATAAAAAACTTATGACCAATTGAGGGTTAAGGATGCAAAAACCCTAACCCTAGATGACTATCGAGCTATGTTAAATATTGGGCCACTAGGAAGAGAAGGGGTTCCATTCTTTTGTATTGTACTTGTTCCATTGAGTATATAATACAAGGATTGGGGTTTTAGAGAACAACAAAGGTAAGAAGAAGAGTATATAGTATCCATTTAGGCCATAGAGTCATAGGAAACTCCATAGTGAGTTCCCCTTTCTATATATTTGCAATTTCATAACCAAAGAAAATAGAGAAGAGTATAGGCCTCACCTTATAGATGGGTTTTGTCACATATTGGGTTTCCTAGGATACAAATCATGTTCAATTGTGTGGATGGTGTGTATATTTTCCTTTTATTTCCTTTTCATATTCAGTTATTTTCATAAATCTGAGAAATAAGGTAGTAATAATTAATTTGGGCTCTAAGGAAGTAAAATTTATTAATCTAATATTTCATAATATTATAATATCTGTTGTGACAAAATGTTCCAATGGAATATCCATGGTAGTTTACATATCATATTTGTATCAAAGAATTTTTCTTTAGAGTATTTGTGGAAATTTGCAAGATCCATTAATTGGTTTAATAAGGAATTCGAAGAACCATATCCATGACATATAAGTTTCTTCATAAAAACCATCGTGATGCAACAAAAGAGATATTTTTTAGGTTGGAGGAGAAATTTGTTGATATCTCTCACAACATAGCTCTCATCATTGCATCATAGTGAATAAGTTCATACCTTTCGAGGAGGTTGTTGGCTCTATCCCTAAAGTTGGATTTGATGAGAAATCAACAGATGTTGAAGACCTAGAAAAGTATTCAACAAAAGGGATCGAGAAAGAGAAACCAAGTTCTAGTTCCATCACTCCTTAACAACCTTTATTCAAAATGGACGAAAAAGTGGAAATCAAGACATGCCAAGGTGATATCAATGTTGTTAAGTTGGATCATTGATTGCAACAACTATATGTGTATTTCAGTGTCCATAATATAGATGGAGAGTAGAAAATCTCATTTACCAAACTGAAACTAGAGGGTCATGCACTAATGTGGTGGGAAATCCATATAGAGACACTTAGGATGGAGGGTGATCCACTAGTAACTAAGTGGGAGGATTTTAGAACCCTCATCAAGTCCCAATTCTATCATATTGGGTATGTGGAGGACAAATTGATCCATTGGCATCACTTTAGGTAGAGGCAAGGGTAGAGTGTGAAAGAGTACACTACCAAATTAAAAAATATAGTGATCATGTTGGGTATCTCTCCCAAGAAACGAGATGTATTTCTTGAGTATCTAGGGGGTCCACACAATAATTTGCAAAAGTGAGTTATGCTCTTCAAACCATAGACCATTGTTGAGGCTTGTGTGCAAGCATAGTATTTGGAGAGAGTAGGCCATAAGAAAGGGAAACTAAGTGGTTCTAAACAAAAATATCACCAAGACGATTTTAAGGAGGGGAAGAATAATTTGAAAGGGAAAGACAAAAGATGATATCTATTGCACATCGGTGCAAGGATGTAAACAACCTTTGAAACCATTGCAATATTTATGATCACTCTAAAGATAAATGTTGGAAGCTACATCCTGAGTAGAATCCAAACAATCATAAGAAGGATGTGAAGAAGAACCTATTAGGAAAGGATTCAAGAAAATAGGTAGAGAGAATATTATATGTGGATGAGAATATTTTATGCACTTCAGTGAATAAAGAGGTGAATTTGAGTGTCCCTCATCATAAGGAAGAGAAGGATATGAAAAAAATCTTCCACGTTAAGGTTCAATTGAAAAGGATCAATGCTCTATTCGATTCTAGTTCAAAGGCCAATGTCATAGTAGATGATATGGTCAAAAGTGTCGGGTTGGAGGTTCATGGTCATCCAAGACCATATCCATTGGTATGGGTGAATAAGGATGTACAAATCATAGTCACTAACTAGTGTAAGATCTCATTTTTTCTTTAAGTGCAAATTTTATTGATGAAGTGGAATTAGATGTTGTTATGATCCAAGAGGAGCATATATGGGGTTAAATGTATATGATATGACCCCAAATGGGGCTAAATTTAGATTTAATGTTTAAATGTATAGGTAATAGGGTTGTACTAATAGTAAATAGGCCTCATTTGTATTGTGACAATATGTATATATACAAATCATGTATTCAGTGTTGAGGGGATGTGAATTATGACGTATGAATGTATTTGGTATTTTGCAGAGGTTCTCCTATTATTTAAGGAGTTATTGTGTAAATCATATGTCTTATACATATTTTATTTGTGCTCCATGCTCACATTTGTGTACATGGTGTGTAATTATAGTTTATTTTGACATCTTAAGCATTTTGGTACATAACATCTGGAATAAGAGGAAAGAGAATTATGAAAAAACTAGCCATGAAGAATTCAGAATGAAAATAATTGATTTTTGATGGATGGATCATCATCAATTGAATTAATAAAGAAGGAACATAATAAAGTCATAGTATTTGGTTTCATCACATGTGAAGCCTTTAATTGCAAAGCCTTGACGACAAAGGTTTTTGAAGGTGGGTTCTATGTTATGACCCAAGGGGGGAATATATGGGGTTAAATGTATATGATATGAACCCAAAGGGGGGTCATATATGAGTCTAAATGTACATGTAATGCGTAAATGTATAGGTAATAGGGTCGGTATAATAGTAAAGGGGCCCCATGTGTAGTCTGTGAATATGTATATATAGAGATCATGTATTCATTACTGACGGTATGTGAATTGTGATGTATGAATGTATTTGATGGTATTTGGAACATGTTACCCTCTTATCTAAGGATTTATTGTGTAACTCATATATATTATCTATATTGGAGTTTTTCTCCATGCTCATATTGGTGCACACATTGTGTACTTCTATTTTATTCTGATATCTAAAGCATTTTGGTACATAAAAGATGTAGTACACATTTATGTGTGTGGTGTAGTGTTTGGAATCCCTTACATGTATATAAGGAATGTGATCTTCATGAGAAGAGAAAACTAGTGGTGCCTAATCAAGGATGGGAAGTCATACATCAACAATGCATCCAAAGGCAAGTCAAATATCTCTCTGGTATGTGCTAACCAAGACAAAATTTTTATTAGTTCTAGTAGAAAATATGTATTTCTTTTCTTAAGAGAGACTCAACTAATTCCAATATGTCAAGTACTTCACCAAGTTGGATCTAAAATTGGGATACCACTAAGTAAACATTAAATAATAAGACACTTGGATGATTGCCTTCAAGACAAGGCAAGGTATGTATGAAGGGTTTGTCATGCCTTCTGGTTTATGTAATCCACCAACTAAATTTATGCGATTGATGAATGTTGTATTGCATCCCCCTTTAATTTCATTTGTAATAGTTTATTTGGATGGAATATTGGTTTATATATATACATGGGAGTAGCACATATCACATATCATCCAAGTGTTAGAGGCTATGAAAAATCATTAGTTTTTGGAAAACCTCAAGACATGTGAGTTTTATCAGTGGTCATTGTTGTATTTGGGGTTTTTATTCATGGAGGGGAACTCAAGATATATCCCACAAAGATGGAGGACATCATGAAGTGTCCAATTACTACTAATGTCACTAAATTTAGGATCTTTGTTGGGAAATCACAATACCTAAGGAAGTTCATAGCATATGTTTTAGCAATATCTACACCATTCCATGGAACAACAACCAATGGTAATATTTTCTAGTGGGGAAAGAATCAACATATATATTTTGATGAGATAAAATAAAATATTGTTCAAGCACTATTTCTTGCATTTCCTAACTTTTAAAAGTCTCTCAAAGTGGAGATAGATGCAAGTGGGTGTGTTGTGGGAGTTGTTTTGATGCAAGGAGGTAAGTCAGTATGCTATCGTTCTAAGATGTTTCATGGGGGAGTTTTGAACTACCCTACTTATGATAAGGAACTTTATTCCTTGGTTCGGGATGTTAATGATCTGAAGCACTATTTAATGGGAAAAGAAACCATTATTCAGACTAATCACCAACTATTGTAGTATTTACAAGCCCATAGTAGGCTTCAACAAACCAATCATTACAAGTGGATGGGGTTTTGAAACAATTGCATCTAGTCATCAAGTAGAATAAGGGAAACACTAATAATTTGTCACACATGATTTCAAGGCCACCCAAATATAATATTAATTATTTTGTAACTCTTATGCACATGGATCTATTTACCCACGATGCATACAAAGAGGCATGCACAAAATATGAGGACTTCAAAGAAGTGTTTCAACAACTATAGGGCCAAATTCATGTATATAAAGTTGAAGACAATGATTACTATGATATGCATAATGGGTTACTCTAGAAGATAGACAAGATTTGTGTCCCTAAAGGTGAAATATTACATCTTATCAGAGACACTCATCCCTCACCTTATCCACTCGACCTTGGGAAAACATTTCCATGGATTGTTTTGGTGGTTTTCCAACATCCAGGAAGGGACATGAATATCTATTTCTGGTAGTTGATAGGTTCAATAAGATGAGCAATTGTATGCCTTGTAAAAATACCTTAAAAGGATAAGAGGTAGCAAGAATGTTATTTAAACAAGTCTGGGTGCACTCTGAGAGAATATGGACACAAATTTGAATATATCTACAACATTCCATCCACAGACAAATGGCCAGACAAAAGTAGTCAATAGAAATTTGGTTCAAATTTTGATGTATTACAATCAAAAGTATATGAATACTTGGGATAAAAATATGATCTAAATTCAACACTCTTATAATAGATCAATCCATGCTTCTACTAGTAAGTACCCTTTTCAAACTTTCTTTAGGTATTTGTCACCTTGGCCCTTAGATGTTATTTATGGACATCAAGGAGGACTTAGGGAAGACATCAGGGGAGAATAATTAAAAGAATATAATTTTGTTGAAAATATTAGGTAAATCCATTTTCAAGTCTAGGAGACATTGAAGAAGTCACGGGAAAGTTACAAGGCCCAACATGATCAACATGGAATAGAAAAATCATTGAAAGTGGGAGAAAGAGTTTGGTTATAGTTTAATAAGGAAATACTACAGGGTCCTAGTAAGAATATTAAGGATCTACGATATGTCCCTTTCGAGGTATTTGAGAAGGTGGTTGATAGTGCCTATAGAATTATTATAACCCTATATATGTGCATTTACTCAGTAGTGAAAGTGGAGAATTTTAAACTCTATGAGATTTCCATGTTGCATATGGAAACTGAGGAGCAGGTCCTATCTACCATAGAGGACTTAGCAATAGAATCTCAAGAAAAGTTGGTATAAGATATAATTTTATAAATGAATTCTAGAACTATTGAACATGAGAATCGTGAACTTTGGTAGATTGGGTTGAAAGGAAAACTTCCATGCAAGGAAAAATGGTACTCTAGGGAGGAGGTAGAGGAAAATTGTCCTCACCTCATTCAATAAAATATTTTGGGGACAAAAATCCTCCCTAAATGGGGAGGTATGATCTATAATGTATAATTATATAATTTTTCATCCATGTTAGTAATTTATAGGTTGAAAAATTAGAGGAATTGGCTTTCAGAGAACATTTTAGTGATACGTCTCGGTTTGAAGATTTGGGGTCTAGAACCTTCCAGATCCATTTTGAGGAATAAAATAAATTTTGGGGGAGATAAAACTTTGTGATCATAGCACAAATAAACTTGATGACATTCTACACATCGATACCTTTCTAATGCTGAAAAAAGAATTTCAATTGGATCACGTATGCAAAATTTATTCCTCTCGTAAGTTGACCTACCTTGTTGACCACCATTGTATGAGTGGATGCCACATCCGCTCCCATTACTCACGCATGTGGGGATATTCATTTGTGTAATTTCAATAAGATTCTAGAAGGTCCAAGTCATTATCTCTAATTGAGGGTTGTGTATGCAAAAACCAGAACCTTATATGACTATTGAGCTATGTTAAATATTGGGCCACTAAGAAGAGAATGAGTTCCATTATTTTGTATTGTACTTGTTCCATAGTTGAGAAGAGAATCCAAGGAGTGGGATCTGAGAGAATAAAATAAGTAGGAAGAAGAGTTTAGAGTATCCATTTAGGGGATAGAGGCATAGGAAAATCCATAGTGGGTATTTTGCTTGTAAGGAAATGTTGGATATTGAATAGGGGTATTCACTCCAAAGAACATGTCTCAAAGGAATATCAATGATGGGCCTATCGATGAATTGGGGGGTTGGATATATTTAATAGTGTTAGGATATTTAGACACATAGGAGTTAGTTAATATCTACTTGGTCTAATGTGTCGTTAGGTAAAATTTTGTTTCTTAGTGTGTTTCTTTAGTATGCATTTGTAGTTAGTAAATTTGACGATCACGATATGCTCCCGACATAGACTGATTTGACGGTTCATACTCTCTTTGATATTAACAACCATTGATCTATGTCTTAACACATGATTTCTCCTTGATCTCTATTTAAATATCATGGAGGGTCATTTGATGATGATCTATTGTGAGAAACTCTCTTGTAAAATATCTCTATAATATTTTTCTTTTGCAATAATAAACTACTCCAAGTGGTCACATTGGTTGGAGCCGTGGATGTTTCCCCATAGGGGTTTTACCACATGAAAAAATTGGTGTGCTAATCTTTGATCTAGTTATGTGATTGGTTAATGAAGGTGTTCATCTTCTATTGGAATACCTGTGTTGTCAAACATGGTATCAAAGCCAGTTTGAAGACCCGCTCGTGTTGTAGATCGAGATCATGAAGTCGCTTTCCTCATCTCCATTTTTTGTCATTTCCATACCTTTTTATGCTGAGAGGATTGTTCTATTACATCCAGAGTACTCTTTTCATTCAACAATACTTTTCGTTTCACTCGAAATGGTTTTTTTTCCCCCAATATATGGCCATTTCTGTCAGATCCGAAGGTATAAAGCCTGAATACGCAGTTTTTAAATTTGTACAGAGTATCATTTTGGTTGTATTTTGGTTTTGTATTATTTATTTCCGGGTTGCTACTCTTTTGGATATGTTTATGCTCTTTTCCCCGTACCCTGTGCGATCTCGACAATTCAGAAACAAATCAGAAAAGGCGCATCTTCTGGGTAAGCTAATCGGGATCTAACCCTTGTTTTCATCAGGAAGAGAAATTTTGTTCTTGTGTGAAAAGTGTTTTTTTTTAGCACGCTCTCCATGACTGTATTCCACAACAACAACAACAACACCCCCAATCCTCTTCCTAAAAAATACAATATTTTTTGGTAGACCAATTGGTTAAAAGTTGCCTAATTAAGTAAGAGGTCTTGAGTTCAAGTCTCTATTTTGTTACTTTTTTTTGAAAAAGTTCATGCTCAAATTGTAAAGTGTATTTCACTTCAAGTATAAAAGTGAATCACTATAAGTATCTTTAATATTTTATGTTAGAGTTATTTATTTTGCATGCAACTTCTCTTTTATAAAGTAACTTCATTGTAAAAGTGATTCCCACTTCTCCTTATAAAAGTGGGTCACTTCATAAAACAACTTACACTATCACGTGGTCATTTTGTTACAATTTATACCATTTTTAAAAAGGGAATAACTCTCACATCCGAAGTCCGTTTTCAGTGCCGATTTTTTTAAAACCGCATAAATTTCCGATAGCTTTCCATCCAGATCATCAGTTTCAGTTTTTTAATCCATATTATCTACATATTTAATATGGATTGTACAAGTAATCTTTTTCTTACCAACACCAACTACTTCCAATGGAAATCGCATATGGACGATTTATTAAGAAGTAAATGCTTGTACCAAATTACCTTGGGAAAGGAAAAATCACCCATTGATGATGAAAAAGAAATTCAAATGGGATAATAGGAGTGATGAAGCATGTGGACTATCAGAATGTCCATCTCCCCTAATTTAAGGTTCCACCTTAAAGAAATTCATGACCCCCATGAAGCTTGGGAAAATATTGAATCTATGTTTGGTAAACTCAGTATTATTCAAGCACAATAGTTAGAAAATCAAGTATTGACCTTAAGTCCAAGCGATTTTTCTTTCCTTAGAGACTATCTATCTAAGTTTAAAACACTCAAAATGTTATGTGAAGAATATGGGATAGAAATGGAGGAACATCATTGCATCTATCTTATTCTTTCTAAGTTAAGTAGTGCATATTCTGTGTTTGTATCTACCTTTTATGCCATGAGAGATGATCTAGGGAAAGCTTATCAAAAACACACTCTTGAGTCCTTTTGTGTTTCTTTGATTAGAGAGGAATATAATCTTTTACAACTTGGAGTGATCATCACTGCAGGTACCCCCAACAAAGCCTTAGTTTCCCAGCAGAAAGATAAACACAAGTATCCCAGGAAGCAACATCCTCGCTACAACAAGAAGCAACATAAGGGTCCCAAACCCACTCAGACAACTTCATATCCTAATGGTGACAGAGGAGAAAAATATAAAAATAAGAAGACTGGAAGACATTGCAACTTTTGTGATAAATATGGCCATGATGAGTCCAAACGTTTCAAGAAGATGGCATCTTTAGAAGCAGTGATGAAGAAGCAAAACATCAATATTGATTCTACTTCTTCTTCTTCTTCTCATGGACATGCACTTCCTACTTCCGGTTTCTCATTCAATACAATTTCTACTTCTTATTTTGATGAGTGGATTATTGATTCAAGAGCATATTATCATATGGCTAAAGATAAATACATATTTTCTACTCTAAATGAATGTAACAACAATAAAATATTTGTTGGTGATGATATATTTCTTAGTGTTGTAGGATCTGGAAGAGTTCAAGTAGATAATGGTCATTTCAATGATGTATTATGTATTCCAAGTATTTCATGTAACCTTCTATGAATATATAAAATCACTCATTCAGTTGAAAGTAAAACCATAGATTTTTCACCTCACCAAATTGTAATCATGGATCTAAAAGATCCTAAACATGTTCTTGCAACTGGAATTGATGATGATATTACTAGGTTGTACAAGTTTGACAACTTTGTGTCATCTTTTTCATCAGTTTTTGTTGCCCATAGCAATGACTTGAGCAAACTTTGGCATGAGCGGTTTGGTCATCTAAACTATTGCATATTGCAAAAACTATGTAATCAACAGATGGTGATTGGTCTTCCTCCTGTTTCATGCAGAGATGGTGTTTGTGCCGGTTGTGTTCTCGGAAAACATCATCGGGACAATTTTTAAAAATGTGCCTCTTGGAATGCCTCGGGCCTTTTGCAACTTGTTCACAGTGATTTGTGTGGTCCACTTTCTTCTCCTTCTTTTTCTGGGTGGAAGTATTTCTTAACTTTCATTGATGATTTTTCCAGACGTACTTGGGTTTACTTCTTAAAACTTAAGAGAGAAGTTTTTGACAAGTTTTCGGCCTACAAGGCCCTTGTAGAAAAGTAATCTGGACATAAAATTCAAAAGTTAAGAACAAATAATGGATACGAATATGTGAACAATAATTTTACAAATTAGTGCACTACATAGGGCATCCAAATGAAACACACTATTCCATATACACCACAACAAAATGGTATTGCTGAGAGAAAGAACCGCACATTAAAATAAATAGCTAATTGTATGATCCAATCTAAGGGATTAAGTCTAAAGTATTGGGTAGAAGCAATCAACTGTGCAAATTACATAGTCAATCGCACTCCCACAAAGGCTCTTAAAAATATAACACCGGAAGAATCTTGGAATAAAATTAAACTAGATGTAAGTCACTTCCGTGTATTTGGAAGTATAACATGGGCTGACATTCTTGATGAGAAAAGGAAAGAATTGTAGACTAAAAGTGAGAAGTGAAAATTTGTTGGTTATTCTGAAGATGTCAAAGGTTATAGACTTATTCAACCACATTGTAATGAAATTATTATTAGAAGAGATGTTAAATTTGATGAAAATATCTTGGCCCACGAGCCTAATTCAACGATTGTTCCTTCTTCAGCTTGTGAGCCATCTTTGATGTTTGTGCCTTCTTCTATTCCTATTATGGTTTCTTCTTCATATGATGACAGTGAGGATGAAAATCCACCTCCACCTGCTGACCTTCCTCCAGATGATTCCTTTGAACCTGAACAAGCACCAATTCCACCACTTCCTAGATGGGTTTGTTCAACACAAGAAGCAACTAGTGGTCTTGTCGGTGATCCTTCATATCAGCGTCGCACACATTCACAGTTCTAGCAAGCCTCTTCTATTTTGGCTCAATTTTCAGAGACTCATGATCCAGAGACACTTTCAGAAGCTTCAGGTCATCCATATTGGGATACAACAATGAATGAAGAGTAGCGTTCTTTAATGGAAAATGATACTTGGGATCTTGAACCTCTTCCAAAAGGAATAAAACTTGTCAGATGTAAATGGGTCTACATAACTAAGTATGCATCAGATGGAAGTGTTGAAACACACAAGGCTCGGTTAGTTGCCAAAAAATTTTTGCAAGTTGAAGGAATTGACTATAATGAAACCTTTTCCCCTGTAGCCAAAATGAATTCCATCCTCCTTGTTCTTTCCCTTGTTTCCTCACATAAATGGGAGTTTCATCATATGGATGTTAAATCCTCCTTCTTGCATAGAGATTTGCAAGAAGAAATCTACATGGAACAACCTCTTGGCTAAGTCTAGAATGACTCTAGCCTTGTTTTTCACCTTAATAAATCTATTTATGGTCTTAAGCAAGCTCCCCAATCTTGGTATGCCAAAATGGACAACTTTCTTATTAACAACAGATTCTCTAGATGCCATTTGGATCCTAATGTCTATACCAAGAAAGTAGGAAGTCATCTCATAATACTTTTCCTTTATGTTGATGACCTTATCCTTACTGGTATTGAATCAAAAATTTTAAACCATGTGAAAACCATCCTTAAGAAGAAATTTAAAATGACATAATTAGGCGTTTTGCACTATTTCCTTGGCCTCCAAGTTTTGCAAACCAATGACAAATTTTTTCTTTCTTAGTCTAAGTATGCTTGTGACATTCTTCGTTGCTTTCATATGGATGATTGTAAACCAACCCCTTATCCCTTCTAGTATGGAGTCAAGCTTGCTACCACTTGTACTTTTCCTGAAGTTGATGCCACTCTGTATTGTCAGTTAGTTGGCAGCCTCTTATACTTGACTCATACCCATCCTGATATTTCCTTTGTTGTTGGTATTGTTGCCCGATATATGAAAACACCCCATGAAATCCATCGGAAGGAATCTAAAAGGATACTTCGCTATGTCTGTGCTACATTTCAGTTCGAGATACATTACAGTTCAGGGGGGACTCCTTTATTGGTTGGTTTCATTGATTCAGATTGGGCCTGTGACCCTAATGATCAGAAGTCTACTGCAGGTTATGTTTTCATACTTGGTTCAAGACATGTCACTTGGGCCTGTAAGAAACAATAGGCCATTTCACTTTCTTCAGCAGAAGCAGAGTACCGAGAAGTGATATATGCAAGTCTAGAAGCCTTGTGGCTCCGACAGATCCTTTCAGAGTTTGGATTCCAGCAGCAGCATCTAACTAGCCTTTGGTGCAATAATCAGAGTGCCATTAAGCTCACCAAAGACCCAGTTCAACATCAGAACAACAAGCACATCGAGCTACACATGCATTTCATCAGAAATCTCATTCATGATCAAGTTATTGAAGTGATTTTTTTCCCTACATAAGATCAAGTTGCCATTAAAGGGGATAGGCTCTAATACCTCCTTCCTTCTCCTATTGTGTCACTATTGTAAATCCTTCAATCCTATCCCATGTTGTTCTTAAGGGGGGATGTTAGGATATTTAGACACTTAGGAGTTAGTTAAGATCTACTTGGTCTAATGTGTCGTTAGGTAAAAGTGTGTTTCTTTAGTATGCATTAGTATGCATTTATATTTAGGAAATCAGATGGTCACGATATGTTCCCGACATAGAGTGATATAAAGGCTCATACTCTCCTCAATCTTAATGACCATTGATCTATGTCTTAACACCCAATTGGTCCATGATTTCTATTCAAATAGCATGGAGGGTCATTTTCCGATGATCGATTGTGAGAATCTCTCTTGTAAAATCTCTCTATAATATTTTTCTTTTGCATTAATAAACTTCTCCAAGTGGTCGTGTTGGTTGGGGCTGTGTATGTTTCCTCATAGGGGTTTTACCACATGAAAACATCGGTGTGTTGATCTTTGATCTGGTTATGTGAGTGGTTACTGAAGGTGTTCGTCCTCTGTTGGAATATCCATGGCATCGAACAAATAGTGCTAGTTAGAATAAACCTTCTAGATGAAGGTTAGGGGAATCCTTTTTATTTATGATTCGCATTCCATTAAGCATGAAGGATGTTTGGGGGATGGTTTGAACAACTCTACAAAAATTCTATCTCTAAATCTATTGTTATCCTTGGATTTAGAGAAGTTAATTCATGAACTATATGTCTTTTTTTATTATATAGTTGTCATTAATTGGATGTGTAGAAAATATAAGATGGAAAAATTGTTTTTAATCCCACTCTTCAAGGAGATATAAAGAATGAAAATAGTTTTTAATTATATTTTTCTCTTCCATGTATACATAGAAATCAATGTGGAATATAGATCCTTATACGAAGATGGAATTTAAAGGGATTATGTGCAATGACAATGATGGAATCCAAGGATGACATGGTCTAGGAATATTCCAAATCTATTTTTTAAAGCCTTTTCCTTTTGCTAGAACTATAAATGTAATATTAATCATAGTGATGACCAATGTAAAGCTGCCAAATCTATTTTTTTAATAATTTCAATTTGTTGGGATTAAAATTTATGTTTTAATAATAGTGATGATACATTTAATTTTGTAATAGTATAGGTTTGCTATATCATTCCTCTCCCTCAAAACTCATCACAGAGGATTCACTAGGAAACCAATATCATAACACATGGGTTCATATTGCTGGTTAGTTTAATTTTTTTTTTGATATATTATATGGTATTAAGGGGGTGAGGTTTATTTTAAAAACTAAAGTAGGGGTATACATATTATGGTTGTTTAAGAAATAAACCTTTTTTGGAGGGAAGGGGTGGGAGGAGAGTTAGCAATGCGAGGACATCTAACTTTGCAAGCCTCTTTATGGAAGTGAAGCATATAATGAACAAGTAGGTTGGTATATATCTAGTTATTGCATCTTAAATAAATTCTCAATGAGAAATGAAATTCTTTGACCAAGTAATGAAAATGACCATGAATTTCATGATGAAGGATCTAGATAAAAAACGGTCTTTTGATTACTAAGGAACATGTTTGATGATTATTTCTTAAAGATCAATTACCATATGGCAAACAACATTTTATAAAGTAGATGGCAGATACATATTTATGATATTATGACTAATATACCAAGGGTAGAAATGATACAAGGCATAAAACACTTTGTGAAAAAAAAATGCACTTACAATATTTCATGAAAAAAGTGGGTTATTTTATTTGGAAAAATGTATTGGTTATTAATATTCAAATTTTTGGAGGTAGAGAAAAAATTAGGGTACTCTTTAATAATTGAGGAAATATCATGCTATGCCTTAGGTTTATTGAGTGAACCCCCCTGAAACTTATATAAGCCTTATGAAATTTGATGTGTCGTAAAAAAATAAATTGTAATGAATTTTTTTATATTACTAATGTTGTGTGTGTGTATATATCATTTAATGAGTCCAATTTTAATTTAATTGTATGTTTGTCATTGCAAATTTATTGAATAGTTACAAGTGAATTTTTTTTCCAACAAATATTTTAGCTTTAAATGTTTAACTTAAAAGAGATAAAAACTATATGAGCATGATCTACACACAACATAGTTGATCCCAGTTTGTTTTTTGGAAACATAGTTTTTCTATTATTTTCTAAGATGATTAATAATATTTCAATCATATTTTATGCACCTTTGTGTTCCAAAAAAATAATTTTCTCCAATTTACATTAAATGAAAAAATAGAGATACCATTTTGAAGAATAAACATCCATGGGTATCCCTAATATTTTTTGTAACTTTTTATTTGTGTAATTTTGAAGTTAATTTTCTCTAGGGGCTTTCACTACTCAAGAGATTTTTTTTTTTGTATAAGTTTTAGAACCAAATAAATAAAAAACATAGGGTGAATAAAAAATGAAAAAATTATGCGTCACTGGATAGAGGATTCAATGATGAAGCTATATACACTAAGTATGACACCTTCCATGCAAGATATGAAGCAATTTCACCTCCTCAATGTTGAACCTCTATGAAAACTTGCAAAAATAGGGAAGGTTTCTTCACTTTTAAACCCTCACTCGAGGTCCATTTTTTACTTAAAACACTAATTATGGTTAAATATACTCTTGATTGATGCTTTACCTCAATCAAGTTTAATCCATCGATCAAGGTCTAAAACCTTGATTAAGGGATTAAAACTGAATTCAAGATTATTCCTCAATTGAGTGTCTACATATCCCTTTTATACACTCCCCAATTGCCAAATAGTGAGACATGGATTCATGGATTCACCCCTATATATACTAGCTATTGTTTAATCATGGTTATGACAATTCTATAAGATATAGAAAATGGATTATAGTCAAGATAACTAAGTTTTTCTCTTTTTTTCAAATCCGGGATGTCTTTTGAATCCTTGGTGGCATATGGAAAATCTATTTTTTGATAAGTATCCAACTAAAAGATCATATTTCATCTAATGAGGAACTTTCAACATTTAGAGAACCAGTCCATAAGATGGTATAGGAGTGCACATGTGGATATATAGAATGTAAATTTCCTTTATTTTGAATAGAATTGATAATTTGTTGGGGGAAAATGATAATAAGAATAATAATGGAGTTTTATAATTGATGCAATATAAATGAAACGATGTCACACATACAATGTAAATAACACCAAATCAATGCATTTATGATGAAAAAATAGGTTCATGACACAAATAGATCACAATTGTGACTCTACAATGTTGACAGTCTTAATTGCATCAAACTATTTGATGTCTTTATCAATGTAGATGGCACAATATTAGTACAATATTGATGCAAAAGACAAAACAATTGTGTGATATTCAACACTAATATGATACCCTATCAATGTTATAGATAATTTTAATGATGCATGAATGGTGCCCACACAATGTCAAACAATGCACGCAAGACACAAATAACATGTCTACAAGTCAAACACAACATAATTTCAATGCTATATGTGTTTCATAACATCAAACATGATAGATATTTAAGCCTCTCAACTAGAGAAAACTTAGATAAGAAGTAAAGTGCACATGATGAAACAATAATTAACCCCAAAACAAGAGAAATATCAAAATAACAAGAGAATATGAAAAGCCTTTAAAGGAAAAATGGCTTAGTTTATTATATTGTCAAAATGGACTTTGTATCTAGGAATACAATGGGTCCAATCAAGATGCACATGGTGCAAGGATTGAGAAATAAATAATAAATAACTCTTGCACATAGCTTGAAGGTTGGAAAGATGAAACTACATGCTACACATCAATAACTACTAACTAAAAAAATGGGAATGAGGAAGTGTTTCCTTAAGGGATAAGAACTATTGAGTTCTTATGGAAAAGAAGGGAATTATATTGTTGATGGGTGCATCCTCCATGGAGAGGTTGTCATTTCTATCTACATCAATTCCTCCTCGTTTAGTTTGAAAGTATCATCATTTTCCTCTTAGTTTAAGAATGAGACCACAAAAGAGAGATACGATAATTTCAAGTACTATATATGAGTCCATTTTCCAACAATGTCCCATGAAGTATAGAAAAAGAGGGCTAGGGAAAATTGAAATTTGGAGGAGAAATGAAGAGGCATTTCTTGATACCCAAGAATGCACTTCATGATGTTGACAAAAAAGAGGAATCTATTGAGATTGTCATCATCATAAATGATGTGTATGTCTATAGATGGAACATAAATAATTTTAATTGTACACTCCATGTGAGTTGACAGAAATAGAGAGGTAATGCTAAAAACACTCATGATATGGGAGAGATTCATTATTTACAAAATGAGGCCCTTGAATGGTGGAAGAACATATGGTGGTGCAATGAGATAAATAATCATTGGTGCATCCAATCAAAAGGTTGGATTGCTACTATAGGATTTATGACACCCTAACCAACAAATATGGTGATGTGATAATGACATATTGGAGAGAGACTGTTCTCTATGTGTGTAGATAATTATTTAAGTCTGAATAGTTGATTGAGGGAAAATCATGAAATAATTGAAACTAATGGTACTATGAAAGGGAGAAATTATCACGGTGTTAGTATCCAAGAGTGGAAAAATGACATATAACTAGTGTACTGAGAACATGTGGCTAGAACTAGAGTGAGTGATATATAAGTTGATCCTTCAAGTCTAAGAACTATAGTCATGGAACAAAATGAGTTATGTGCCCTAGATATATCCATGTATTTGGTTACTAAAGGAATCTATTAAGCATCAAAATAATAGGGTTAAGTTTATATTATGTGAGAGAGATATCTTTGAATAATGAGTGCAATGTTGGAGTTATGGTGAAATAGCTAAATGGAGTGTCCAATGCTACAACTATGAGTTTCCTATATAAAGTACCCTTAAGGGTGTGTGTATTTCCTAAACAAGGCCTACCTATAAAAATACTAATGCTAGAAATTACTTAATATTATTGCTTTGTGTTTTGATTCATATGTAGCATATGATCTATAGCTACTGTGAGATTGAGAATGCGCCTTTTAGTGAAGGTAAATGATCACTTCAACTTTGACATGAGGCTGGATGCCACTGCAAAGGTGCAATGAATGCTTAGAAAAATATGGTGAATGATTCTAAATTTGGATGAGAGATGATCATGGTGCCATCTTTAATGTGTGCTTGTGTACTATACCAAACATAGAGGGTGTCTTGTAGAGTAGTGATTTGTTCATAGTTAAATCCTAATATATGTATTTGGTGCTATAGTGATAGGTTTGAAGAAAGTAATGTTGTGGCTAACTGGGGGAAAAGGTTGCAGTCAAAGTTCCAAGTCACTGTGAGAATGATATATTCCTGCAATAGGTGAGTTTGTCTATTAAGTGGTGTATTGTTGTGCTAGACTATGTTGTAGATATATTGACGAATATTTTGTGGAGATTCACTTTGTGCATATTGAAAGTATAGGGCTAAGGGAATGAACTAGTTGGATATATATGCATAAAAGGGATTGAAAGGAATGCATTTGGGAATCTATCTGAGAGATAGTCTATATGGTATTTGTATAAAGTAGGAGGGTTGGAAAATGGAGTAATAGGTATAGGGGTAGTAAAGTGGGAGGGTGATGGGATAGGGGAAGAGAGGATTGATTTAGATGAAGACTAAGAGAGAGGGAATGCAAGGGGCATGGGGGTGTAGTATTAGTTGGAAGAATAGTATGACAAGAGAGGAATTTTTGTAGGGTGATTTGTTGAAATGCACCTGGGAGAGAAAGAGGAAAAATAGTAGCGATTAATTTATATTCTTTATTGTATTTGAAGATATTATAGGTACCATAGTGATCATGATATATATCCATGTGATTTTGTTGGTATGGAAGGCCTAGGATCATATTATAACAATCAAGTGGAGAAATGGTGTAATCATTGTTGTCTTGGAAGGGACCAATAGAAAACATTACTACAAAGATCTTATTAATTAGTAGATGAGGACCATGTTGGTGTACCCAAATGAAATGATAAAGAGATGTTTGTGGAGTTTTTGAAAGTGGTAGATGTTTCATAAAGTCACAATATATGAGGTTATTTTGGTTGCAATTATCAAGTATAATAGTGGACCACTAGTTATTGATTTGGTAATTACAAAAGGAAGTTGTGAGAGTGAATGGTATTGTCTTGAGTGAGGATAAGGAGAGATGAGTGTGTCATGATAGGACTTGGTAAGGTAATGATTTCTACCTATGATGGTGGGGTCTTCATATTCATAGTAGACTAGTTGATAAATAATGTTTTTGATGTAGTGTGGCATTTAAATACATGACAATCTGCTACAAAATGTGTGTGGGTTTGATGGAAGTGACATTATTAATTTGGGCTAGTTAATGAAGGGATTATAAATTTAGGATTTTGAGATTAAGTCATAGAAGGAATCATACTAGTAGTAAGGTTGTGAATATTATGGTTGGTGGTAGGGTTAGGGTTTTTAGAGGGATGAAAACTAGGGAGCCTATGTACTTTTCTTTCGACAACCAAGGTTTGGTCAATGGAGATACCTTATAGTAAGTAAAATTTAAAACAAAACACAACCAATAATCCAAAATTAAATTTGAGAATAAATACTTCACTTGGGTCTATAATTTTGATCTGGGTGCATAGTCAGGTTAACGCTTCAATGCAATATTGTATTATTTAACTAGGTTCTTGATAAAGTTGTAATCCCCTGCACATGAAATTTTCCAAATAGCTTAGGGGATGAAAATGTTGTCTCAAAGCACCACAAAGTGAATTCCATTTAGTGATGTCCTTTATTGTAGATTCATATGTAACATCTTCATTAATCTCAATGTAGCAGTATGGTGGTGGAGATTGAGATTGCCACCATTTTTTAGTGATTACTTCTAGATGGTTGTGGAAAAGGATAAATCATTGAGCCTTTGTTATATAATTAGGGTGTGTATATAAGTAAGTTATTAGGTTATATATTCAAGAATATAAGGCTTCTCTATTTATTTATCCTCCATATTTTGGTAAAGTAATTCTAGTATCTAGTTGGAAGATTGATGGCTATGGTTTTCTGATTAGGACTTATTGTAAGAGTTTATGAGATTTAGATGGAATGGTCCCTAAGAAAATTTAGTCTCTTTGGAGGAGGATTTTGTATGGGAATCCATGACTAGAATTAGATCAGATTTATGATCTAATGGGATGAAGAGTTGCAAACCCTATCTCTTTTAAAACCCTGGTGTAGTTGTTGTGGAGGGGTACTATACTAGGGTTGATCCAGGTGGATATTGGTGGCCACCCACATATTCCAACTTGCTGAGGAAAAGATATGAAATGATCTTACTCAAGCATTTTCAGATTTTTCTTGGATAAAACAAAATAGATGGGAATATCACCCTATGTTTATAGCCAAAACAAATAACATCCTATCTCACAAGTATTAATTACAAGTGCTTAGGCTAGTCTTTTATCAACAAAAAAACTTGTTGGAAGTTCACTTTTTATGTAATTTTCTTCACATATCAGTTGCTGAAATAAATGTAAAGATAGAATAAAAGTCACCAAGATGATAATCAATATATATGAGACATAAACCAATCCTTTATTTCATTCAAATTCACCAAAGAGTCATTTTATTTACAAAATATCATCCAAAAACTTTGGACCAAAGTCGAACTTAGAGATCCCCGATGGAAAACACAAAAGAACCTCTGACAGAAAACCAAAACTGAACTCTAAAAGATGGATCAACTTGCCATGGATTGCTTCCCACTCAACTCTACACAATATCCTTTGTCAGTCATGAAAATTAATTCACAAACAAACAGGTCTACACAAACTATCAAATATAGATCAACACCTCTGAAAAACAAGTGTCTGAATGATGTGATTCAACCCTGAATATTGTTGTCTACAATAAGACCCTGCTATTATAAAAAAGAATTAAGATTGTGATAAATAATGAATGAATGAAAGATAAATTACCCCAACATAAACTCAAAGAGAAAATGTTAATCCCTAATATTGTCTCATTACCACTTAATTGGGGCATATTACATTAGTAATGTTATCTTATTTATGACAAATTTATTCCATTAGTTTTAATTATACCTCCTAGTCTCCTATATATATCAAGGAGACATTTTCATTTGGAGACATCTTGTACTTGAACATTTATGTGGGGTAAAATGAGGTTGCCCCCTCGAAGAGGCTTATTATCTTAAATTATCTCTTTTTCAAGGCATTGAATACTTATTCTGAGGTTTTTCTATGCTATATTGATATTTGTTTCTTAACATATGGTATCAAAGCTCAAGGTCTTGGGGTTTCGCTGCTACATATGAGACACCTTGGAATTTTCTCTATAACTTTTTTTCTACAATGTTTCAGAAGACATGGCTTGGAGGATATTTAGTAGCCAGATCAAGGTACGTTGGGTTAACATTTCAGCTCCTGAGGCCTTATATTTTCATAGATACCACATGTGCAAGATAGGGTTTTGGAATCATCCTAAACAGAGTCATTGGGGAATTTTCTCTATAACAATGTTTCTGTAATGTTTCAGACCCTAAAATCTGGAGGATATTCACATAAATTAATAAGGTATCTATGGTAAAAATTTTAGCTTCTGGCTCATCTTACATTTGTAGATACACCCTGTGGAATATAGGGTATCTGACTAGTCCTATTGACTAGTATCAAGAAGGTATTCCAGTTAAAACAATCATAAATTCTTCCTAGAGTATCCAAATTGAGTGAGACCGGTTTCATTGGATAGTGGGCAATCTATAGTATTTCTAGTACAAGTTTCAGAATTTTATATCAATTATTTTGTGCGGGGCACGCTATACAAGTGAGATCTTCTGGAAAGGCCAAAAATCATCAAGTTGTGGGGAAGTTACCGTAAATTCCTCTTGGAACACCCAATTTTGATCAGACCTATGGAATTGCAGAGAAGAAATATCATAGAACTACATAAAAGAAATTTTCATACCCAGAAGGGCCGAAACTTGGGAGATACAATAGAAGAAAGATTTTCTAGCAGAACCACCTCAAAATCAAGGTTCAAAAGTGATACTTGGCCAACATGCCACCCAAAAAGGGAACTTCTACACCAAATAAGCCTCCA
>ML802148.1:52803-94302 GCA_009831015.1 Picea engelmannii | reverse complement strand
TTTGAATCATCTTGTACTTGAACATTTAAGTGGGGTAGAAGGAGGTTGCCCCCTCGAAGAGGCTTATTATCTGAAATTATCTCTTTTTCAAGGTGTTGAGTACTTTTTCTGAGGTTTTTCTATGCTATATTGATATTTGGTTCCTAATAGCCATTATGAATTTTTGGTCATGCCTTTCGGACTTACAAATACACCTTCCACATTCCAAGGGTTGATGAATTCCATTTTCAAGCCCTTCCTTCGAAAATTTGTGTTAATATTCTATGATGATATACTAATCTATAGCAAGTCTTGGGAGGATCATGTACAACATGTTGACAAGGTGCTACAACTACTAAAGGAGAAACATCTATATGCCAAACCATCCAAATGTTTATTTGGAGTGAAGGAGGTAGAGTATTTGGGTTATATTGTATCTCATGAAGGTGTCAAGGTAGACCCTAACAAGATTAAGGCCATGATCGACTGGACGATTCCCAAAACATTGAAGAATCTTAGAGGATGTTTGGGTTTGACAGGTTACTACCGCAAGTTTGTTCGGCACTATGGAAGAGTAGCAGCACCTTTAATGACACTAACTAAGAAGGATGCATTTTCATGGACTCTAGAGGCAACTAAAGCTTTTGAACAACTTAAAGAGGTGATGTGCAAATCTCTTGTCTTGACCACTCCAGACTTCACAAAAACCTTTATTGTGGAATGTGATGCCTCAGGAAATGGATTGGTGCTATCCTAATGCAAGAAGGAAGGCCCCTGGCTTTTGAAAGTTGGCCACTCAAGGGAAAGGACTTACACAACCCCATTTATGAGAAGGAAATGATTGAAATACTACATGCATTGAAGAAATGGTGTCCTTATCTAATAGGTAGGCACTTCAAGGTCAAAATAGATCATGATAGTATTAAATACTTCTTGGAACAAAGACTATCTTCAAAAGAACAACAAATTTGGGTAACCAAGATATTGGGTTATGATTTTGAAATCGTCTATAAAAAGGGGAAGAAAAATGTTGTGGTAGATGCAATCTCAAGTAAGGATGAAGATGTTGAGGCCTTTCTCTGTGTAATCTCGATCATCCAACCCGATTGGATAATAGAAGAAATGGATGAATGGAAAAATGATGAAAAAGTGTGGACTCTCATTCAAAGGTTGCAACAGGATTCTAGTGCATCAGATACATTTAGATGTAAAAACGATTCACTATGTTACAAAGATCGCTTATAATTGTATAAGAACTCCCAAATCAAACAAAAGGTACTATTGGAATTGCACACCTCTCTAGTAGGAGGGCACTCGGGATTTTTGAAAACCTACCATAGAGTCAAGAAGGATTTTTTTTTGGATGGCCTTAAAACTTATGTTTAAAGGTTTGTGGAAGAATGTTTGGTTTGCCAACAAAATAAGGTAGAAACAATCAAGACCCAAAATGTTTTACAACCATTAGCCATCCCAAGTCAGTGTTGGGAGGAGGTTTCCATGGATTTCATCACAGGGTTATCGAAGTCTGAAGGAAAGAGTGTCATCATGGTGATTGCTGATAGATTGACCAAGTATGCACACTTTTGTGCACTCTCTCATCCCTTCAAAGCTAGTATAGTTTCCACTGCATTCATGGAGATAGTTCAAAAGCTACATGGAAAACCAAAGATTATTGTAAGTGACAGAGATCCCATCTTCACTGGACATTTTTGGACATAATTATTTTCTTGTTTGGGTACTCAATTGGCTCATAGCTCATCCTATCATCCTCAATCTGATGGAAAAACTGAGATAGTGAACAAATGTCTAGAAGGATACCTTTGTTGCTTTGTCTCTGATAAACAAACACAATGGTTCAAATGGTTACCCTTGGCAGAATGGTGGTATAACACTTCCTTTCATACTACAACAAAAATGACACTGTTTATGGCATTGTATGGATACCAACCTCCTTCCATCACTTCTTCTCTAAAAGAAAAATATAAGGTTTAAGCAGTGGAAGATCACATCGAGCATCAACAACAAGTTCTCAAAATCTTAAAGGACAACCTAACCATTGAACAAAATCACATGAAACAACAAGCAGATCAACATCGTAGTGAAAGAAGTTTTGAAGTAGGGGATTGGGTGTTTTTAATACTACAACCATACAAACATATGTCCCTCAAGCAAGCCAAGAAGGATAATAAATTATCACCAAATTACTATGACCCTTATAAGGTGTTGCAAAAGATTTGTACTATGGCATACAAATTGGAGTTGCCTGCATCTTCACGAGTACACCCAATTTTCCATGTTTCATTCTTAAAGAAGGTTATAGGTGACAAGATCCCAGTTCAAACTATATTTCCAAAACTTGACGAGGAAGGAAAAATCATATTGGACCCTGAAGCCATCACTGACACAAGAATTCGCCAGCTGAGGAATAGATCCATTTCAGAGTTTCTCATTAAATGGAGGAAACTACCAACTGAAGATTCCACTTGGGAAGATGAGTCTTTTATACAGAAGCATCCAGAGTTACTCAAGCATTGCAGACAACACTTTTCTCAAGGGGAGGGGAATGTTAAGCCCTAATATTGGCTCATTACCCCTTAATTGGGGCATATTACATTAGTAATGTTATTTTATTTATGTCGGCTTTATTCCATTACTTGTAATTATACCTCCTAGTCTCCCATATATACCAAGGAAACATTTTCATTTGTAGTCATCTTGTACTTGAACATTTATATGGGGTAAAAGGAGGTTGCCCCCTCAAAGAGGCTTATTATATGAAATTATCTCTTTTTCAAGGTGTTGAGTACTTATTCTGAGGCTTTTCTATGCTATATTGATATTTGGTTCTTAACAGAAAACCTTAGCATTCTTCTGCTTCTATCCTCCTTTCTTCCTCCCTTTACTTTTTCTTTTAACAATTAGAATTGGTTGGAGTAGTGAACCAACTCATTAGTTAAGTTAATTAAAAGACTCAACTAACTTTAGTTGGGTGGAAGAGTAATAATTATAATAAGGGTCATAAATAAATAATAACTAGTAAGTGGGACCCCTTGTCACTCCCATTAGCTTATGTTAATCATAGCATAACTATTAGTTAAGCAAATCATACCTCCTTGTTACTCCCATCCATATATTCACATTTGTTAATTTAACTCATGATATTTTGAATTACTTCCAAAAAAAACATTACTTATATATCCACAATAAAACATAGTGTGCAATCATTCATGAAGACAAATGTCACCAGTAATAGATAAAATAAAACTCAAAATCCATATTTCCGTTTGCTGATGCTACCAGGTTTTAGTAATTCTCTTTGATAGAAGTGTAATTGGCCTCTGGTTTTAGCCTTTTATTTGAATAGCTCATCCCTATGTGTGTGATTGATTAGCAATGATATTTTAATTAACCATACATGACAACTCTTTTAAAATATGAAATGGATTTTGGCTCAGCAATATATCAGACTCATGGAATCCAATCCGTACAAATTGTTTTACCGTTTATCAATGAGCAAGGGGTGAAAAGGGTTCTGGGATATGTGAGGGGTTTGTATTGAGCGGAAAAATGATACCAGGAGGGGAAAAAAACATGGTTACTACTCAATGACAACACCAATCAACTTTAAGCAACCCAATAAAACATCACTGTAATCCACGCAAGACACTGCCACTTCCAACTGTTTTAACACCAAAATCCTCTTGAATGTAATTACTCTCAGAACAGGGAGTGGAAAAATGAATATGGGAGGTGATAGGTTTTTTTGTTATTGTTCATTACTGTTCATGAAATTAATTAAGTGATCCATAAAACATTCTGCAAAAAGAGATGCATCAACCATCAATCATTTTGACCAAATAACAATTTATGTGCGTTTAACTAGTCTATTGTTTATAATCAAATATCCAACACAATGCCATCACAAGACAATATGCATTACACACAATCTATACAAAGGATTTTGTTCCCTTCTTTTCATCTTATAACAATTTCCAAACAGTAGCTATTCCACTCTGTTAACCATCAAAATCAACCACTGCCCATACCTTACTTCAATCAACAAATATACTCAAATTTATGTTTCCAAAATTCAGAATGAAGTCAAATAATCACTACAATCGGGCCTGTCATTTAAATGCACTGATATTCGTTAAACATATATAGGCAGTAACAAAAATAACCAAGATAAAATTGCAGCACCCAAATTGATATTTAAACATACAACCAACAACCACCATTTAGACACAAGCTATGCACAGGGTAATTCGCCCAGGCAATGTAATTTTGCCACTGTAAAAAAATAAAATTCAATGTGACTTAAAAGTTGGGCCATCCATCCAACACAACGAGGTCTCAACAACATGACCTTCTTAACAAATGATCGATTGCAACAAATAAACATGCTTAAAATCCTGTGAAACCCAAGTTGTCCATACTATACACAGTGTGCAACCACCAAAACATAACGATGCAATATCTCCATTTAACAAAATCAAACACATAGTCATAGTAATAACTCAATTCATCATGCTGAGTCATTATTAACACAGTATTACTTTGATTTAGTCCAACTGTAACCAACTATGTTGTGCAAACTCAAGCTTATAAATCGAACAATCATAAGGATATAGTGGATATAGTTTCTACAGTTGTTCAGTTCCATAATCATTCGACCCCAAAGAAAACCACAATTACCATGACCATTATTTCATTGTGAAAAAAACCATAAACACAATGCGACATGCATGAGCAACATCAAGAATTTGTAATCAATTCCATCTAAACATCCAAACAATCCTTAGTGCAAAAATACCAGTGATTGTGCATCAACCAACCCATCATCACTGTCATAAAATCAATTCACCTAACAAGATGCGAAAACAAAGCATACACATCAATCAATTCGAATCAGGGAAGCGACCCTCTCCCTTCATCAATACTGAGTTATTAATCAATGACTATGTAATTTGATTTCTTCCAATAACAATGCAAGATTTATCACTATTGTCACATAGACAGTAACTAAATGTTGAACCAACATGACTGTCATATGACCAACTAGGCGAGTCTGCATTCAAAGTAATTGACAATACATTCAAACCACAATAACCCATAACCAACTTGACAGGCCCGACAATCTTCTCTATGAAACTTTAGACTGGAGGGTTAAGGGTTTTCTTTGTAGCCATCATAGGGGAAATAGAGCCAACTCCTCGTAATGGTGAAAACTTTGATTCCAAAGGTGTACATGCAAAGAGAGCTATGATTCATTCATGGATAGGAAAAAAATCCATGACAGGGTCCATAACAGAAGGTGAGGCTCTAACTTGGCGTGGTAATGTTATTTAACACACACAGGGTATAACCCTCGTGCTCTTTGATCAAACAACCACTGCACAGAGGTGAAGATAGGGTCAAATAAGAAAAGGAAAACTCATTTCGTGACCTTTAGTGGTGAAATCAACCAAATTACCAAATGTACAATGCGTGGTGACATGAACTCTTAAATCATTAAACCCCATAAAATCCCACATATTGGATACAGCAATACGAAATCGTGAAGATAGCCCACCAAGACCAACCAGGATCCTCTAAGTAAACCAGCAAGGATAATGGAGATCTCTTGTGACTGCTAACTCCCTAGGATAACTAGTAATGCTATGATTTCAACATCATTTCAAAGAGAATCATCAACATTTCATTCACAATCACCATTTTACACAGTCGCAATACTTAAGAAAAGAACAACTAATACACCTGAGCCAACATCCATTTCATAACCATATTAGACTCATGAAGAGCCAAAAAAAGAACGTACCTATAATCGAATGTATTAAAATGCATGTTGGTCAAGCGGTTCCTCCTTGCTGAGAAATCAGAGCATAACCACAACAACAATGTTTGTACAATAACCTGACTAGGGTTCAGACCAATGGTAGGGGTAAAGGCGATGTGCAGTAAATTCACATCACCTCCACACTTGAAGTTCATTCAATTCTTAGTACACGCCAGTTGTTAGTCAAACAAATCATCCACTTTGAAGCATACATCGAGACCAACAACCTTTAATTTCCAAGAGCGCCACCCATAACACATATTACCAACTCCACTATACAAAAATGCATGTCAACTATGCTCTATACAACCTTTATAACTTGCATGGCTATCCTATGTTAGCTAGGATAGTTTCTTCTTTTAGTTTCCCTTTATTTTTTGTTACTTACATATGTTTGTTGCAAGTGGAACAACTAATAGATCCAAGAACAAACAACAATGATAACCATAAAAACTTTAGTATTAAACTTGAGCTTGGAACAACAAGGGACCCATGTACAATATTCCTGACCCAATATCCAATAAAACGAGATATCATCAATAATAAAAGTAGTGTCGAACAGTAACATAACATCTAATAAGCACCATGCTTGATTTTCAATCTACAAGGGGGTCCCACCTACTATTATTATTTAACATTTATATTAATAGGCTTTTAGGAAAACTTTGCGGGCAAAGATCTGTTGTGAATTTATTTGTCAACACAACTGGCTCATCCTGACAATTTTTAGTTCAACACATTTCTCTGTAATGATGAAATTTCTTCATAATTGTGGGCTCTGCACTTCTGAGGCTGGCCTGAAGCCCTACTCAACATTTAGAAGGATATTGGTGGCTGCCCACATAATTCAAATAGCTTATTTTGGAATTTTTCATGTCAGCACAACTTTTTGTACTTCCAAAGCTCTTTTGGGGCCCTAAACAGTGTTTTTTTGGCTTGCCACAGTCAAACTATAGAAAAAGTTAGAGTTTGATAGCATAATGTGCAATTATCGAAAATAAATTTCTGACAGGCTATGAGACGCCTAAAACAGAGGTCGTATGCAAAAATTACAACCCCGAGAATTTGAGGTACCAACTTACCCATCAGGACCCACATAACTTTTTGTGTTTCATCTCCTAGGGTTGGGTTTTCAGATGTATAGGGTTTTCTAAATTATGACTAATGTTAAAAAGGCCTCTGGATCCTCATTGTAATCATTCTACTCCGACGAATGTGCATAGCAGTCACATCTATTCTCAGAGATAACTACCACCATTCGAGCAAGTTATTTTCAGTTTTGTTTCTTTATAGTTTAAACCTATTTTCTTTATTCAATAGAAGTTATTGTTCACTGGATATAAGATTTTTTTCTTTTTATCTCTATGTTTTTTTATTCAATTAGTTCTGCTCACAAATATGGATCAGTTGTATCAAAGCGGTCTGCTCTTCATTTTTTTTTGCATGTCCTCGATAAGATTTGGGTACAATAAGTTGGGAATCAAACTAGTGGATCCGTTTCAAGATCGACAACGTCGATCCTGACAACAACACATGGGAGATGAGAAAAAATATGATGGAGCAGGAGATCATTTTAAACTATTGCTTGAGGAAGCCCTTATGCGACAAAGGAACAAAATAATGGACAACTTTGCACAGATCCTTCAATGTCTACCCACAAGAGACACATCCTCATCAAGTGGCCACACAACCCCCTTGAAGGTACAAGAATTTTTTTATATTCCATTATTTGAAGGACTGATAGATACAGATGTTGTAGATAAATGATTGAATCTGCTCGAAGGGTATTTTTCGGTCCGCAATTTTTTCGATGGGGGAAACATTACTTTTTCACTCCTCAAGGTTTTCCCCCATGTTAAGGATTGGTGTGATACTTACTCTGAGGAAAGGGGAAAAAAGGAATATGCAATATTTCTGGTCTCCCCCACATGGGATTCCTTCAGGGATGGCGTTAAAGAACAATACTACCCTATTGGAAGCTACGAAGACCAATACATAAGATGGGCCATGCTGCATTAGGAAAGGGACCAGACAGTACTAGATTTCACCAATATTTTCCATACCCTACACACCAAATTGGGGATCAAAGACTCTGAATGACATTTGGTGCTCAAATACCACAGTTGTCTGCATAGATACATTCAAACAGAAATGGATTTTCTTGACATTGCATCATTAGGTGCGGCTTATAGATATGTTGTCATGATCGAGCATAAATTTAAGTAGAAGAGGCAAGAGTTTGGATCTACAAACTCATCATAGCCAAAGCAGGGAAAAGATGACCCCAACCCACAAAGAAAGGGACAAATCAAACATGGCCACTCTCAGGATAACCAGTCCAAATCACAACCCAATAAGGGTAATGAGAAGTCAAAGAAGGACACTATAAATTGGTGTGAATACCATAAAATCCCTTGGCACAACACTGAATAATGTCACTCCAAGAAATCACTGGTGGTCGAGCTGAAAGATTTTGAGTCAGACACAGATTATGAGTTCGAATCAAATCTAGAAAGAGGGAATAAGATTATCGATGTCAAACCTAGTTCCACTATTGCTACCACCAAATTACAGCCAAGAGAACCAAAAGAACCAGAGGAAGGGGAACGCTTATTTCACTCACAGATGTGAGTAAAGGGGGATATGTTTCATTTCATTGTCAATAGCGGCAATTAGAAGAACCTGATATTAGTAGAGGTCATCAAGCAACTGGACCTCCCGATCACACCGCACCTGCATCCCTACACCATTGGTTGGCTTCGCCAAGGAAGAGATCTTTGCGTTAGTGAACAGTGTCATGATAAGGGCCATAATAGGAAATAAATCCACGACAGGGTCCATAACAGGAGGTGAGGCTCTAAATTGGCATGGCAATGTTATTTAACACACACAGGGTATAACCGTCATGCTCTTCGATCAAAAAACCACAGCACAGAGGTGAAGACATGTCCGAGTAAGAACAAGAAAACCCATTTAGTGACCTTTAGTGGTGAAATCAACCAAATGCCCAAATGTACAATGCGTGGTGATATGAATGATTCAATCACTAAACCCCATAAAATCCCACAGATTGGATACAAAAATACAAAAGCGTGAAGATACCCACCATGACCAACCAGGATCCTCTAAGTAAACTGACAAGGATAATAGAGATCTCTTGTGACTACTAACACCCCGAGATAAGTAGTAATTCTATGACTTCAACATCATTTCAAATAAAATAATCAATGTTTCATTCACAATCACCATTTTACATAGTCACAATACTTAAGGAAACAACAACTAATACACCTGATCCAACTTCCATTTCCTAACCAGAGTAGACTCATGAAGGGCCAAAAAAAGAACATACATGTAATCGAATGTCTTAAAACGCGAGTTGGCTGAGCAGTTCCTCCCTACCAAGAAATTAGAGCATAACCACAACAACAATGTTTGTACAATAACCTGACTAGGGTCACAACCAACGGTAGGGGTAAAGGCGATGTGCAGTAAATGCACATCACCTCCACACTTCAAGTTCATTCAATTCTTAGTACACACCAATTTCTAATCAAACAAATCATCCACTTTGAACCATACATCAAGACCAACAACCTTTAATTTCCAAGAGAGACACCCATAACATATATTACCAACTCCACTATACAGAAATGCATGTCAACTATGCTCTATACAACCTCGATAACTCGCATGGCTATCCTATGTTAGCTAGGATAATTTCTTCTTTTAATTTCCCTTTATTTTTTGTTACTAACATATGTTTTTTGCAGGTGGAACAAGTAATAGATCCAAGAACAGACAACAAGGATAACCATGAAAAATTTGGTATAAAGCTTGAGCTTGGAACAACAAGGGCCCCATGTACAATATGCCTGACCCAATATCCAATAAAATGAGATATCATCAATAATGAAAGTAGTTTCAAACAATAACATAACATCGAATAAGCACCAAGCTTGATTTTCAATCTACAAGGGGGTCCCACCTACTATTATTATTTAGCTTTTATATCAATAGGATTTTAGCAAAACTTTTTGTGCAAAGCTCTATTGTGAATTTAATCGTCAACAAACTGGCAACTCCATAGGAAAATTTGTTTACAACATATTTATAACTCAAAAATCATGGTTTTGTGGACCAATAATAGTAAATTTAGAATACGTAACCAGAATAATTATGCAACAGGGGTAAGTGAGCGGATTTAATGGAAAGATGACCAGAAATTTGGGAATAATTCATGAAAAGTGTTAAGTATGAGGGATTTTTACCATTGTATGCATAATCATTCAACTGGAATATGCTCTAAACCTTCAAGGAGGAAAACTTATAGACTGTCTCTTAAGATCTCAATGGATGAAGAAATGGCAAGAAGAAGCAAGAAATAACCAATTCCTTATAAGACAACAGTGGAAATATGTAATAATTTCAAGGGCCCTTCAGAGGAGACATAGTAGTAGTTGTGTAAGCTTGGTTGTTATCAGATAACAATACTTTGCAAGAGTGTCACTGTGGAAGAATTGATCCAACATCCTATCTTGACCAAGGCTTAAGAGATGATAAGGACAAAATCACAAAAGAAGTAATAAAGCAGAAATTAAAACATCAGCAGTAAAAGACTCAATTGAAAATAGAAAGGAAAGAAAACCTAACTTAGAAGGCAAAAATCAAGTTACTGTAAGCATAGAAAGGAAGCACAAAAATTGAAAGCAGAGCTAGGCTACTAGTATATAGAAATCCAATCAGCATTAGGACTTTTCATGCTGGCCCCTCGCAATACTTCAAACGAGGACTGTTAGCGCTGTAGGAAAACAATTGTCTCTGTAATTTCCTTAAAATGTATAAGTTAGTGTCCAAGACAAAAATAATTTGGAAGGGATCCAACACTTGCAATTATGATGTAATTATCATCCCTTTGACGCACATGATTAAATCATCAAGATAAGCATGGATACTGACCAATATAGTGAAGGTTATGTGTATAGGCCCTTTAAAGGCAGTACTTGCACCAAATAAGCCAGAAGGTAGGCATGTGTAAGGCATAGTATCACAATTAGTAATGAAAGTTGTTCTCTGAA
The DNA here is from genome assembly GCA_009831015.1 of Picea engelmannii. Taxonomy (NCBI): domain Eukaryota; kingdom Viridiplantae; phylum Streptophyta; class Pinopsida; order Pinales; family Pinaceae; genus Picea; species Picea engelmannii. The sequence continues at coordinate 83,409 of ML802148.1, read as the reverse complement.
CATTTTCCGCCTTGACTTTGATTCTCTTGTAACCAGATAAACTGTGAAGTAAGGGCCCTAACTATGACTCTAACATATGTTGCAAAAATATTTCCATATTGAGAGGAGGGAAGGGGTTTCTCATAATTGTTTTCCTAAAAGTTCAAAGACTAATACAGGTTATGATAATATCAGTGGTCTGTGAGGCCAATTCCCAAATTGAAACCCATTCAGGGTGGATTAAAAAAAAGCATTCCATCCCTTAATAAATCTCTCAACTCCCTTCGAGAGGGTGCTTCCAATGCAGAGTTAACAAGTTTCTATTTTTTTATAGCTAGTTTCATAATACGATGAACAAGACCAAGATAAAAACCACGAAGATCCTCATAGGACCCAGATTTTTTTTTTTAAGATTCACTGAGTAGCCCGGTGGACCCCATCTCTTCTTTAACAAAACATTGAACATTCATTTGAACATTCGTTGAAGAATCATGTGTCCTAATGTTCAGGAGGATGGTTTCAACCACCTTCTTTTGTAACTCCTCTTCTTTCTATTTTTATTTGTTGCCTACAACACTTAATGAAAACAAACTCTCAAGAGGATTCAAGCCCTTAGGAATCTCATTATTTTCTGTGGATATAATCTCCTCAGGCTTAAGAGGTTCATTTTGAATGACAACACAAATGCTCTCAATGTTAGGGATGGCCTTCCAAGATCCCTCCTTTTTAGGGATTTATGAATGATGTAGAGATTGAAAAGCACAATCATGCCTGTTAGGCAAGAGTTGTTGATTAGGGGAGGCTGTAAAGACAGCTAACTGATCAACCATTGAATTTAACTCCTTCTTAACATGAGTGATGTTGAAAGACACAAGGTTCAAGACAAGTGCCGAAACAGTTTTGGAGTATCTTTTGATCAACTTGTCACTAGAGGAGCATGTCTTACATATCAGGTTCACAAGAAGATCAGAATTTTTGAAAACTGAAAGGTGACCACAACCAAGATTAAGGGCATTGTCAATGCCTAATAATAAAGATTTGAATTCACTGACACTGTTTGTACAAGCAAAATCCAACCTGTATGACATGTTATGAATTTTCCTTGTAGGAGAAACCATGATAACGCCAGCCCCATTAACTTCACTAAAGAATGAACCATCAAAGTGCATATGGCATATATCATCATCTAAATCAATTTTTTCCAAAGGAATATTATCCTCTTTAGCAAAGATGGAATACACTCCTAGGTCTTCTTTGATATAGTTTACATTAGATTGTGGAACACTCTCTATGTAGGGTGAAACTCTTCCCTCTCTAAGGACTATAATATTCTTACCATTCCAAGGAATGGATAAATGTGTCCCTTCGTGATCCAGATTTGGATCCAGGAGCTTGATGGGGCTAAAAAAAGGCCTAAAAATCAATGTTCTCAGAATGGCATCAAAACTAACGTGTGTGTAAGCCTCATCAATATGAACCCAATGCAACTTGAAAGGGCTCAAACGGGCTTTGTATTCTCCATATATCATGATCTGAAGTTCAGGTTAAACTGCTAAAAAGTCAAAATCAAAGTCAACAATCTGTACTGTTGATGTCAGTAGTACGTCAGCAGGATAGGTGGCAGGTACGGTGATGATGTGGAAGGTGTGCTTACATGGCCAATTGTTGAATAGATAGTGATAGGGACCAATAGCATGTTGACATGTGGCATTGGAGGACAAGAAATGGTGGGGTGCCACGTGGCACCCATGGGTTGGTTGATTAGTTGTATGCAGAAGTTTTAGAGTGGAAAGGAATTGAACCAGAGACCTCTCCACCCACGTAAATCCTTCACAGTGGTCGCATTAACAACGCACCACAATGGTGCTTGTTTTATGTAATTCACTTTTTAATATTTAAAGTGAATTTAATGTGAGCATGGGGAGTGGATAAGCCATAGCCCACAGATTTATGCATCCCCATATGACTTGGGGGTTAGAACTAAAGGCCATTTGCCATAATAGGGTGTGGTCCTGTTGAATAACCATATGACCATAAATAGGGGGTGCACTCATTTTGGGGGCTTATCCCTATTATTATGGCATAAAGTGGGTTTTTAACCATATCTTATGGTTTTTTATTGATTTTATTAACCATTTTTGGTTATTTAGCCATATATTGGTGGATATTGGGCCAAATTGAGTGCCACGAAAAGTGGGATGTTGGGATTTGATCCCTCTACCACATGGATATATAAACCAAGACATTGTGATGTTTTAGACAAGCAAGCAGCAGCAAATAAGCTTGAAGCCAAGGTCAAGTAGTCTTGAGCAGTGCAAAGTAGCTGAGCTTTGGAGGAAATTCTCGAGAGTTCTATTACTCTGTTTTTAGTGTCATCTGTTGCGTCAAGTTTTTGAGACAAAGAAGAATACAACTAGTCAGTCAGATCCCTATATGATGTAATTTTAATGCAAATTGTAAAGCATTGAATATTGAATAGAGAAATTCTCCCTCACTGAAGACAAAGGCCCAAAGACATAGGCAAGATTTCTGAACTCTGTTACTAACTTCTTGTGTAAAATTGGTTGATGGTTTGAATTATTGTGTTATCTATTATTGCTCTTAATTATTCAAGTCTTTTTTGATGTCATATTCACATGCACCGTCAAAAAAAAGGTCTTGATTAAGTTGAGGTTATAGTGTGTAATTGCTAAGCTTCGAGATTCGGATCAAGTGGTATTAGAGTAGGCTAACATTTGTAGGAACTGTGAATATGGGGAAAATATTGAAGAGATCCAGAATTCAGGAGCTCAAGGAGATCAACCAAACCATTTAAAGAGAGAATGCTAAATTGCAAAGATTGGTGCAGATTCTCGAGGAAGACAGGGAAAGAATGTGAACGTTGATGTTGGCAATGAAAGCAAGGCCAGTTGGAGGAAGTCCTTTAGCTAGAAGCCCAAGCCTTGTCATGGATGATGGAACTCATCCATTCCAGAGGCAATCTGATGAGGAGGATTCATATGCTCTTGCTACTTCGGTTGAGGAGAAATTAGTAGGAGAAGCCATTGGCACATTCTCTTCGCCAACAGAAAGTACTGATTACACTCTAGCCTCGCCTGTAGATGATCAAGAAGTGGAGTCCAACCATCCGGAGATAGAAACATTTGAGAAACATACCAAAGGATTCGATATGAGAATGCTATCAAAGTTCAGATATGGGAAGGGACATGTCCTTGGAATATATGGCCAAGGAAGATTCGGGCCAATTGAAGTGCATGAGCATCCACTCTGGGAAGGATTGGGATATGTAGGAAAATATTCTGAGGATGAAAGTCCAGTGATTCATTGTATACACTACCAGAAGTTAGGACATGATGTTGACCATTGTTGGGAGTGGCATCTATAATTGACACCAGAATGGTTTTAGACTCGACAAGGAAAATAGGAAGCTCGAGCCAGCAACGACGCAAATAGCGAGTCACGAAAGAAAGGTAAACAGGTTAAAAGGTATAAATCACCTTCGCCCACCTTTACTGATGAGCATGCAAGAGTCATAAACCTTATCAGAAAAATTATTCGATGCATTTTTTGTAGCATCCATAACCATTGTGTTGTATACTGTTGGGAACAAAAATTATATGGAAGAAATATCATGGCAACAAGAAGTACACCAAGACGCGATGATGTGACATTGCAGGTCAAAAAAAATATGCGAGCAAAGTCAGTGCAGCCAAGGCAGGAGTCAGAGAAATCAAAGGGGGATTCGACTCAGTTAGGGCATGATTCCATAATGTTTATTCAAGCAAGAAACACTTTCTCACATTTTCATAAGAGAGGACATTATGAAGATAGTTGTTGGAGGATACATCCAGAGTTGCGACGGTCAACAAAGCCTAAAGGGCTTGAGCAAAAGACCGATGTTGCAAAGGAGCAGAAGGAAACTACAAGAGGACAATAGGCAGATGCTACAGAGAAGAATAGGAATGATCGTGACACTTTGTTGGTAGTAGATGGGTCATCCGACTAGAATTGGGCAGATTTTATGCCCAATATGTAAATTGAGTCAGTGTCATTGTCATTGATGTAATAAAAGTGATTTGATTTATGAAATCACTTATTGAGTCTAGTTAATGTTAAGTCTAGGTTGTTTTTCATTAGTAAATTGATGTAAGGATATGGTCAATTGATGTAATGAACCGTTTGAGGTCCAAAAGGTCTTTAGTGGGAAGGCGTGATCCAGATTTAGATCCAGGAGCTTGATGGGGCTAAAAAAGGCCTAAAACTAAATGTTCTCATAATGGCATCAAAACAGACATGTACGTAGGGCTCATCAATACAAAACCAATACAACTTGAATGGGCTCAAACGGACTTCATATGCTCCAGATATCACGATCTGAAGTTTATGTCAAACTCGCAAAAAGTCAAAGTCAAAGTCAATAGTTCGTACTGTTGATGTCAGCAGTACGTCAGTAGGACAGGTGGAAGGTATGATGATGGCATGGAAGGTGTGGTTACATGGCCAATTTCTAACTAGATAGTGATAGGGACCAATAGCATGTTGACATGTGGCATCGGAGGATAAGAAATGGTGGGGTGCTATGTGGCACCCATGGGTTGGTTGATTAGTTGTATGAAAAAGTTTTAGAGTGGACGGGAATTGAACTAGATACCTCTCCACCCACATAAATCCTTCATAGTTGTTGTATTAACAACACACTACAATGGTGCTTATTTTATGTAATTCACTTTTTAATATTTAAAATGAATTTAATGTGAGCACGGGGAGTGGATAATCCATAGCCCACAGATTTATGCATCCCCATATGACTCAGGGGTTAGAACTAAAGTCCAGGTGCAATAATAAGGCATGGTCATGTTGAATAACCATATGACCATAAATAGGGGCGTGCACTCAGTTTGGTGGCTTATCCCTATTATTATAGCATAAAGTGGGTTTTTAACCATATCTTATGTTTTTTTTGTTGATTTTATTAACCAGTTTTGGTTATTTGGCCATAATTTTGTGGATATTGGGCCAAATTGAGTGCCACAAAAAGTGGGATGTTGGGATTTGATCCCTACACCTCATGTCTATATAAACCAAGACATTTTGAGGTTTTATACAAGCAAGAAGCAGCAAATAATCTTGAAGCCAAGGTCAAGTAGTCTTGAGTAGTGCAAAGTAGTTGAGCTTTGGAGGCAGTTTTTGGGAGTTCTATTACTTCGTTTTCAGTGTCGTCTATTGCATCAGGTTTCTGAGATATAGCTAGTCATTTAGAGCCCTATATGATGTAATTTGATTGTATATTGTAAAGCATTGAATATTGAATAGAGAAATCCTCCCTCACTGAAGACAAAGGCCCAGAGACATAGGCGAGATTGTCGAACTCCGTTATCAACTTCTTGTGTACAATTGGTTGATGGTTTGTATTCTTGTTTTATCTGTTATTTCTCTTAATTATTCAAGTCTTTTTTGTTTTCATATTCACATGCACCATCAGAAAAAGGTCTTGATTAAACTGAGGTTATAGTGTGTAATTGTTAAGCTTTGATTTTCGGATCACTTCGAGAGAGATGTATCCACCTGTTAAGGCTTGCCAATATCTTCCCAAGATAATTGAGTAGTTTCTTACATGCATATCAATTACATGAATGTTAAGGGTTGTCCTTATATCAGGATGAGCGCATAAAACTAGGGTTACATCCTTAATGTCACTTACGGTTGTTTGTTGTAGACTATTATAGGAGAGCGTGCTTCTGGTGATTTCATTTGTACAAGACAAGCCTAGATCTTCCATAATAATCTTTGACATCACACTTGGGCCTGAACCACCATCGATGAGGCAACAATGGGAATTATTATCCATGATCTTTACAAAAATATAAAAAGGGGTATTTTTTATAGGGTATCTAAAGTTATGTACACCTACTTTATTTACAAAAGAATCCTCTTCATTGACCTCTTCAGAAAGATTGGCTACAATGAAAGCTTTTCCTTCCATGAATTGTTTCAGATGCATCTTTTGTTCATGGATGACAACCATGTCTAGGAGGGTTGCATCTTATTTGATGTTGGCCAATTGATTCAAGATATTGTATTTGGAAGAGGGGGGATGAGTGATTCCTTGACTTTCAGGAATTTTAGGAACTTTGAGCGTAGCAGCATTTGAGGACAAGCTTGGGATAGAAGAACTATGAGGAGGATCAATTTTTTCCTCGGGAGCATAGGATTTGTTCCTAGTATTAATAACCATGGCATCCTCTAGCTCTGCAAAGTCTAGGACAATGATAGTATCTTTTGGTCTCTTACCAAAGATCTTATCTCTGGCACTCTTCTTTACCTCACATGTGGTTTCTTCGTGGTGCTCCTCAAAAAAGTTACACCAACTCCGAGGCAGGATAGAGTAGGATGAAAATTGTTTTCAACCCAATTTATAAAAGTGGGTGCAAAAGAGGATCAAGCTCCAGGAGTGAGAAGAGAGACAATAACCTTCATATAAAATTCTATCATACGATTTTCCATATCCTTAATTAGCTGTAAGAGAGAGGACATGTATGTCTTCCTAACTGATTCACCTTGGGGAAGACCACTTCTTTCAAGTTGTTCTTCATACTGTGAGCAAGTATGCAGAGTGGAACTGAGATTATCAATGGCGTTTTATTCAAGCCTATGATGGTATGGGGAAGGCAATGCATTGTAGTAATGCATCAAACAGGCTTGGTTCTCGAGGCAGATAAGTTCAGGGATCTGATGGTACAACTTGGTGAAACGCAAGTTGAAAGACTTGATGGTCTCACCCTCCTTGTAGGTAACATTATTGTGTTCCCTTAACTTCTCAGCTCAGCTTTTAGATTGCCCATAAGTTGATCTGAACCAGTAGATTAATTCCTCCCAAGTAGATAGAATCTTAGGAGGGATATCAAAGAAGTCAACTGCAACCTTTCCTTCCAAGGAATTGTTAAAAAAGCACATGCAAGTGTAATTGTCATTGGCCCCTATGTTATGACAAGAATTATAAAATTCCACCAGGTGTTCATTGGTACCGATAGTGTTATTTCCTGAAAGCTTAGGAAAATTCTCTTTAAACTTCGGAAGTGGGCAAGTAGCAAATGCTAGTTTAAGAGGAGAGGACACATGCCATGGTGTGGTTTTGGCATCTTCTTCGAACTGAAAAAGCCCATACTTTTTAATGAATTTGGTGGGGTTTGTAGTAGATTGGATAGGGATATGGTGGTTGTACAAGCTACCAATCATCGATGATGATGAAGATTGAGAAGATGGAGCACTTCCAATGCCACTAGAGGCACCACTAGATGCCATCTTGTGGATGATAGATGAGGGAATGAAAGACGGGATGGATGAACCAGATAAAGTTCTCCTTAGAGAACTTTGTTGGGCAGATAACACAACATTTCTTCTTCCTATTTCAACAATAGGATTGATTTCGGGCGACAAGCCTCGTATTCTTCTAGAAGCATGAGATTCTAAGGATGTGAAAGAAAGGCCAAAACTTGAAGAAACAAAGGGTTACTGCTGATATCTAAGCTGTCTACATCTAGCGTCCAATTTTTATTGAGCACTAATATCTGGTTCAATTGCTGCCCAAGAATGGTTAAGTTCAACACGCGTATTGGTAGTGTCTAGAATGGTGATAAACAAGTTCAAAGCAATGTTGTTCTGGTCTTGAAGACCGGGCTCGATATTGGGCTGCCTTGCAATAGGAACGATCAGTAATAGAGAAATAGTCAAAGAATCGATTTCAGAAAAAGAAAGATGTATCGATGAAAATAGAGTATAAAAAATTAACTAGAGAGATATCAAAGATCTCCCTAGTATGGTCGCCAAATAAATGTTGAGGAAAACATATGAAATGATCTTACTCAAGCATTTTCAGATTATTCTTGGCTAAAGAAAAATAGACAAGAATATCACCCTATGTTTATATCCAACAAAAATAACATCCTATCTCACAAGTATTGATTACAAGTGCTTAGGCTAGTGTTTTATCAACAAAAAAGCTTGTTGGAAATCCACTTTTTGTGTAATTTTCTGAACATATCAGTTGCTGAAATAAATGTAATTATAGAATAAAAGTCACTAAGATGATAATCAAGACAAATGAGACATAAATAAATCCTTTATTTCATTCAAATTCACCAAAGAGTCATTTTCTTTACAAAATATCATGCAGAAACTTTGGACCAGAGTCAAACTTAGACATCCCCGATGGAGCATACAAAAGGACCTCTGACAGAAAAACAAAACTGAACTCTAAAAGTTGGATCAACTTGCCATAGATTGTTGCCCACTCGACTCTACACAATATCCTTTGTCAGTCATGAAAATTAATTCACAAACATACAAGTCTACATAGACTATCAAAGATAGATCAACACCTCTGAAAAACAAGTGTCTGAATGATGTGATTCAACCCTGAATATTGTTGTCTACAATAAGACCCTGCTATCATAAAACAAAATTAGGCTTGTGATGAATAATGAATGAATGAAAGCTAAATTATCTCAACATAAAATCAAAGAGCAAACCTTAGCATGCTTCTGCTTCTATCCTCCATCCTTCCTCCCTTTGCTCTTGCTTTTAACAATTAGAATTGGTTGGATTAGTTGAACCAACTCATTAGTTAATTTAATTAAAAGACTCAACTAACTTTACTTGGGGGGAAGAATAATAATTATAATAAGGGTCATAAATAAATAATAACTAGTAGGTGGGACCCCTTGTGACTCCCATTAGCTTATGACAATCATAACATAACTATTAGTTAATCAAATCACACCTCCTTGTGACTCCCATCCATATATTCACGTTTTTTAATTTTGCATCTTATAATAATTTGCAAACAATAGTTATTCCACTCTGTTAACCATCAAAATCAACCACTACCCATACATTACTTTAATCAACAAATATAGTCAAATTTATGTTTCCAAAATTCACAATGAAATCACATAATCACTGCAATCGGGCCTGTCATTTAAATGAACTGATATTCATTAAACATATATAGGAAGTAACCAAAATAAACAATATAAAATTGCAACACCCAAATTGATATTTAAACATACAACCAACAACCACCATTTAGACACAAGCTATGCACAGGGTAATTCACCCAAGCAATGTAATTATGCCACTGTAAAAAAAAAAAACAATTCAATGTGACTTAAAAGTTGGGCCATCCATCCAACATGACGAGGTCTCAATAACATGCCCTTTTTAACAAATGATTGATTGCAACAAATAAACATGCTTAAAACCCTGTGAAACCCAAGTTGTCCATACTATACACAACGCACAACCACCAAAACTTTACGATGCAATATCTCCATTTAACAAAATCAAACACATAGTCACAGTAATAACTCAATCCATCATGCTGAGTCATTAATAACACAATATTACTTCGATTTAGTCCAAATGTAACCAACTATGTTTTGCAAACTCAAGCTTATACAATCGAACAATCATAAGGATATAGTGGATATAGTTTCTACAGTCGTCCAATTCCATAATCATTTGGCCCCAAAGAAAACCACAATTACCATGACCATTATTTCATTTTGAAAGAACCCATACACACAATGCGATAGGTGTGAGCAACATCAAGCATTTGTAACCAATGCCAGCTAAACATACAAAGAATCCTTAGTGCAAAAATACCAGTGACTGTGTATCAACCAACCAATCATCACCGTCATAAAATCAATTGACCTAACAAGCTATGAAAACAACACATACCCATGCATCAATCCGAATCGGGGCCACGACCCTCTCCCTTCAACAATACTGAGTTATTAATCATCGACTATGTAATTTGAGTTGTGCCAATAACAATGCAAGATTTGCCACTATTATCACAAAGGCAATAACTAAATGTTGAACCAAAATGAATGTCATATGACCAACTAGATGAGTCTGCATTCAAGGTAATCGACCATACATTTAAACCACAATAACCCATAACCAACTTGAGAGGACTGTAAATCTTCTCTATGAAACTCTAGATTGGAGGGTTAAGGATTTGCTATGTAGCCATCACAGGGGGAATAGAGCCAACTCCTCATAATGGTGAAAACTTTGAGGCCAAAGGTGTACACATAGAGAGAGCTATGATTCGTTCGTGGGAAGGAAACAAATCCATGGCAAGGGCCATAACATGAGGTGAGTCCCTAACTTGGCATGGCAATGTTATTTAACACACATAGGGTATAACACTCATGCTCTTAGATCAAACAACCACCACACAAAGGTGAAGACAGGGCCGAATAAGAACATGAAAACCCATTTCATGACCTTAAGTGGTGAAATCAACCAAATTCCCAAATGTACAATGCATGGTGACATGAACACTTCAATCATTAAACCCCATAAAGTCCCATAGACTAGATACAACAATATGAAATTGTGAAGATATCCCACCAAGACCCACTAAGATCCTCTAAGTAAACCAACAAGGATAACAAAGATCTCTTGTGACTATTAATGCCCCATGATAACTAGTAATGATATGAATTCAACATCATTTCAAAGAGAATCATCAACATTTCATTCACAATCACCATTTTACACAATCACAATACTTAAGGAAAGAGCAACTAAGAACATACCTATAATCGAATGTCTTAAAACGTGAGTTGGTCAAGCGGTTCCTCCCAGCTGAGAAATCAAAGCATAACCACAACAACAATGTTTGTACAATAACCTGACTAGGGTGGAGACCAATGGTAGGGGTAAAGGCGATGTGTAGTAAATGCACATCACCTGCACACTTCAATTTCATTCAATTCTTAGTACGCATTAGCTGCTAATCAAAAAAATCATCCACTTTGAACCATACATTGAGACCAACAACCTTTAATTTCCAAGAGCGCCACCCATAACACATATTAACAACTCCACTATATAGAAATGCATGTCAACTATGCTCTATACAACCTCGATAACTCGCATGGATATCCTATGTTGGCTAGGATAGTTTCTTCTTTTAATTTCCCTTTATTTGTTGTTACTAACATATGTTTGTTGCAGGTGGAACAACTAATAGATCCAAGAACAGACAACCATGATAATCATGAAAACTTCAGTATAAAACTTGAGCTTGGAACAATAAGGGACCCATGCACAATATGCCTAACCCAATATCCAATGAAACGAGATATCATCAATAATGAAAGTAGTTTCAAACAATAACATAACATCAAATAAGCACCAGGCTTGATTTCCAATCTACAAGGGGGTCCCACCTACTATTATTATTTAGATTTTATATTAATAGGCTTTTAGCAAAACTTTGTGGGCAAAGCTCTGTTGCAAATTTAATTGTCAACACAACTAGCTCATCTTGACAATTTTTAGTTCAACATGTTTCTCTGTAATGATGAAATTTCTTTGTAATTGTGGGTTCTGCACTTCCGGGGCTGTCCTGAAGCCCTACTCAACATTTAGGAGGATATTGGTGGCTGCCCACATATTCCAACTAGATTATTTTGGAATTTTTCATGTCAGTACATATTTTTTTACTTCTAGAGCTCTTTTGGGGCCCTAAACAATGTTTTTTTGGCTTGCCATAGTCAAACTATAGAAAAAGTTAGAGTTTGATAGCATAATGTGCAATTATCCAAAAGACATTTTCAACGGGATATCAAATGCCTAAAATGGAGTTCGTATGCAAAAATTACAACCCTGAGAATTTGAGGTACCAACTTATGCATCGGGGCCCACATAACTTTTGGTGTTTCATCTCCTAGGGTGAGGTTTTCAGATGTCTAGGGTTTTGGAAATCATGAGTAATATTAAAAAAGCATCTGGATCCTTATTATAATCATTCTACTCAGACGAATGCGCGTAGCAGCCACATCTCTTCTCAGAGATAACTACCACCATTCGAGAAAGTTGTTTTTAGTTTTTGCAGTTTTATAGTTTCAACCTATTTTCTTTATTCAATAGAAGTTATTGTTCACTGGATATATGTTTTTGTTCTTCGTATCTCTATTTTATTTTATTCAATCTATTATTCATTTCGTTCCACTCACAAATATGGACCAGTGGTATCAGAGTGGTCCGCTCTTCACTTTTTTTTCTTTGTGCATGTCCTTGACAAGATCTAGGTACAATAAGTTGGGAGTCAAACCAGTGGAGTCGTTGCAATATTGGCAACGCCGATCCTGACAACAACTCATGGGAGATGAGAAAAAATATGATGGAGTAGGAGATCATTTTAAGCTATTTCTCAAGGAAGCCCTTATGCGACAAAGGAACGAAATAATGGACAACTTTGCACAAATCCTTCGATGGCTACCCATAAGAGATGCATCCTCATCAAGTGGCCACACAACACCCTTCAAGGTACAAGTAAATTTTGATATTCCATTATTTGAAGGACTGATAGATGCAGATGTTATAGATAAATGGTTGAATCTACTCGAAGGGTATTTTTCGGTCCACAATTTTTCTGATAGGGAAAATATTACTTTTTTACTCCTCAAGTTTTTCCCCCATGTTAAGTATTGGTGTGATACTTACTCCGAGGAAAGGGGGAAAAAGGAATATGCAATATTTGTGGTCTCCCCACATGGGATTCCTTCAGGGATGTCATTAAAGAACAATACTACCCTATTGGAAGCTACGAAGACCAATACATAAGATGGACCATGCTGCATTAGGAAAGGGACAAGATAGTACTAGATTTCACCAATATTTTCCATACCCTACACACCAAATTGGGTATCAAAGACTTTGAATCACATTTGGTGATCAAATATTGTAGTTGTTTGCATAGATACATTCAAACAAAAATGGATTTTCTTGGCATTGCATCATTAGGTGTGGCTTATAGTTATGTTGTCAAGATCAAGTAGAAATTTAAGTAGAAGAGGCAAGAGTTTGGATCTGCTAACTCATCATAGCCAAAGTAGGGAAAATATGACCCCAACCCACAAAGAAAGGGACAAATCAAAGATGGCCACTCTCAGGATAACCAGTCCAAATCACAACCCAAGAAGGGTTATGAGAAGTTGAAGAAGGACACTAGAAAGTGGTGTGAATACCATAAAATCCTTTGGCACAACACCGAATAATGTCACTCCAAGAAGTCACTGGTGGTCGAGCTTAAAGCTTCCGAGTCAAACGCAGATTATGACTTCGAATCAAATCTAGAAAGAGGGAAGAATATTATCTATTTTGAACCTAGTGCCACTATTTCTACCACCAAATTCCACTCAAGCGAACTAGAAGAACCAGACGAAGGGGAATGCCTCTTTCACTCACAGATGTGGGTAGAGGGGGATATGTTTCATTTCATTGTCAATAGAGGCAATCAGAAGAACTTGATATAGCTAGAGGTCATCAAGAAAATGAACCTTCCGATGACACCGCACATGCATCCCTACACCATTGGTTGGCTTCGCCAAGGAAGAGATCTTCGCATCAGCCAACAGTGTCATCTTCCCTACAACATCAAGCCCTTCAAAGATGAGGTATTGTGTGATATTTCTCCCCTTGAATTTTGTGATGTTCTCTTAGGCCAACCATATTTGTGGAAGTGACATGTTGTGTATGAATCTAGACTCCGCAGTGTTATTATTACTTTTGGTAGACAATTGTATAGGATACCAGAGGTAGTGTTGCCTACCTCTATTTCTTTAATCTCTTCTAAGAAATGTAGTAAGGTCATTTCACAGACCAGGAAGTTCATATTCATTATGATCCATGCTCATAGTGAGTAGAAGTTCACCACCACATTCGTGACCTATACACAGAGCCTCTCTTTGTAGCAGAAGTAAGTGGACATGATCATGGAAGAGTACAGAGATGTCTTCTCCTCACCCACTGGGGTACCGACGCACTGCCAAGTCAAGCATCCAATTGATCCAACCCCTAGTGAACCTTTTCCTAATGGACCATGATATCGTTGCTCACTGATGGAAAATGATGAAATCAAGCACAAGATCCAAGAGCTACGTCAAAAGGGGCACATCCAACCCATGGGTCCCATTGATGTTGCACTACCTCTTGCAACCACACATGAATAATCTTCCCATGTTCAGTATGAGGTCGAAAAAGACACCAGATTCATTGAGAGGATTCAACACATCATCTAACAAGTACATGAGATTTTGTAGAAAGCCAATGCTAAGTATAAGCAATGCCATGATCAACACCGGGTACCACACAAGTTTCAGGTGGGAGACAAGGTTTTGTTACATTTATGTAAAGAGTACCTTAGAGGGCCCCATCGGAATCTCCATCCACTTTTCTATGGGACTTACACTATCACCAAGGTTGTGGGAGACAATGGAGACAATGCTTTCGATCTCAACTCTCCACCCTTCCTTGACTTTCACCCAATGTGCAATGTGGACCTCCTTCGACCATATTTTCCACCATTATTGGACAGCTCAGAGATCACAAAATATTTGAAACCAACAGAGCTCAACCCTAACTACATGGAACAAACATCCATTGATCAGATACTAGACACACAGGTCAAGGGCACTCACCAACAAAGGATCCAACTTTATCGGGTTGTCAAGGTAGGGAAGATCCTGTACCAATACAAGTGGCTCACCTGGGGCCAAATTCATTAGAAATTTCCTCACCTGATGGGGTCACTCAACGTAATGGAGACCATTTCTTCCTAAGGGGGGATGGTTGATCCAAGTGGATATTGGTGGCCACCCACCTATTCTAACTAGCTCATCTTGAAAGTTTTTTGTTCAAAACATTTATTTGTAATAATGACATTTCTTTGTAATTGTGGGTTATGCACTTTTGGGGTTGTCCTGAATCCCTACACAACATCTAGTTTGATATTAGTAGGCACCCACTTATTCCGACTGGCTTGTTTTGAAAATTTTCATGTCATTACATCTTTTTGTACTTCCAAGGCCTTCTTGGGGCCATAAAAAATGTTTTTTTTTGTCTTGCCACATTCAAAATGTAGAAAAAGTCAAAGTTTGATGACATAATGTGTAGTTATCGAAAAGAACTTTCCAACAGGCTATCACATGCCTAAAATAGATGTCGTATGCAAAAGTTATGACCCCTAGAAGTTGAGGTACCAACTTACCCATCAGGGCCCACATAACGTTTGGCGTTTCATATCCGAGGGTTAGGTTTTTGGATATCTAGTGCTTTAGAATTCATGAGTAATGTTAAAAGTGCCTCTGGAGCCTCATTATAATCATTCCACTCAGATGAATGGATGTAACAACCACATCTCTTCTCAGAGATAGCTACCACCATTCAAGCAAATTGCTTTCAGTTCTACAGTTTTACAGTTCCAGCCTATTTTCTTTATTCATTAAAAGTTATTGTTCATTGGATATATGTTTTTTTTTCTACATATCTATGTGTTATTATATTCAATATGTTATTCATTTCGTTCCTCTCACAAATCTGGATCAAGGGTGCACCAAAAAAATAGAAATCACATGTTGGAACACAACGATATAGGATGTGGAATTGATTTCCAAGAGAAAAAAAAACTAAAAATTTGGTATCTAACTTGAAACAATGAGAAGGGAGATTTGGGTGGGAGGGTTATGCTGAAAGAACCAGATATATTGATTTCTTCTTGCTAAAGAAATACTTCCACTTCAATTTTGTGTTGAAGTAAGGATATATTTTAAAGCATTTGTTGACATAGATTTGGGTGGGAGGGCACACTCCAAAAGAACCAAATATAAACTTCTGCTACTCAAAAATGAGAATCATGGGTGTGATGATGAGGCTAGAAACATATTGTTAAAGAATAAGTAGGCCTATATCATTGCTCAAATTCCAAATGATGTAGATCTCAACCTCTCAAAAAAGTGAAGCACACAGCCTGAAGTAGCAATTAACCTAAGAATAAAAGAAATATCAAGAATAATAAGAGAATATGAAAATCCTCGAGGAAAAATGGCTTAGTTTATAACATTGGCCAAATGAATTTTATATAGAAAGACAATGTGTCCACTCAAGATGCACACATCCCAAGGATTGCAAAAGAAACAATAAACAACTTTGACACATAGCCCAAAGCTTGAAAATATGCCACTACATGCTACACATCAATAACTACTAACTAAAATAATTGGAAATGAGGAACATTGCCCCTAAGGATTGGGCACTATTGAGTTTTTGTGGACTAAGTTAGGTGTTTCTTGGTTGAGGGATGTGTCCTCCTTGTGGGGTTTTCCCTTGCTATCTAATCAAAACATGATGCTATCATGAATATTATGACGCATAACATGCATCAAAATTATTAGTGCAACTACTACATATTGCAATGCAAAGCACAATGCCCCTAAAAACATCATGGAAATTTAAAAAGAAACACTCCCTAGTTATTATAGAAGTCACTCTATGGTAGGTTCATGTAATAGTACTACACCCTCAACTTTAAAATCAAACAATTAACACTTATCCCTAACCCTTTCACCCTAAACTTTTTATTCTTAACCCTTATTATTCAATATAAACCCATAATCTTTAATCTTAATCCTTAATCCTTATTCATCCCCTTTAACCGTCAACTTTTAACTCTCAATTCTATTTATTAATCTTTACACCATTAATATTAGTCACAACCAAAACTCCTACATGTTAACCCGATCTAAACGCTTGTTCATCGAATATTTTGTCATTTACAAGTACAAAAGCATTGATTTTTGCATGAAAGTGCATGCCAAAGAATATTAAAATAAACAAGGGCAGCACACTGCGTGTACTGCCTCTGAAAACTTTACCTTTTTCCTTAGTCATTCGAAAAGAATGCAGATCTGTACTTCCCATGATCTTTATAATAATTAAAAAAGTAAAAACATCTCAATGTTTCTTATAATTTAAAATATGACTTAAAAGTTTAAAAATTACTACATACAAATTTCTATAAAATTATACTAAAAGATTAAAAAATGTTAATAAATGTAAATTTATTGAAATTGAAAGATTAAAAAAATATTAATAAATGTAAAATTATTGAAATTAAAAAATTAAAAAAATATTAAGAAATGTAAAATTATTGAAATTTTAGTAAGTGTAAAAAAGTTGACATTTAAAATTTAAATTTTTACCTCATTTGAAAAAACAATACAATGTTAGATTTTAACATATATTATAATACAATATTACATTATATTGCATTACTCTAGGTTAAACCTTTTACAATGTTATATTTTAGTATATAAATAAAATAACGGCTACCCATTACTTTTAAAATTTACTATGAGAGAAATGTCTATATAATAATGCATTAAAATAATAGTAAAAAATCCACAAAATAATAATTTTTTTTTTTTTTTTTAAATAAAAAAGTTGGAACCTTTTATATTAACATAGGCATAATACAACACTGTTGGGGATGCCAGCTGTCCCGCCTTAGCAGGAAACCGAGGCAGTTGGACATCCCTGACCACATATCATCATCCTTGCAGAGCAGACTGAGAGTGACAAAATTAACACTACTATCTCCCGCCCGTAGGAAACCGGGAGTAACAAAATTAAAACTGGTGTTTGCAGCTAAAACTAGAGCGTATAGGAAGCTAACTATCCTCAGGCATATACTAGTAAAAAAAAACCAGAAACAAAGTTGGGGTCTGAACATCAGGTAACCTCGGAGCCTAGGAGAGTGCTGGCAGCTTCAGTGTGCCTCCATCGTGTAGGGAAGGCGTACGCTCTGGCACATGTTGGACACTGTTTCTTCGGCGTAGCTCTGGAATGCGCGGCGAAGAACATGTCTATCCTCTGCTCCAGCCGCTCGATGCGAAAGACCTGGTCTGCGAGGAGATTGCGCACATCAAAGAGGAGGCTGAGGTAGTCTGCATGGGGTGAGGGTGGCTGCGTTGGGCTGGTATCTGCAGTCCCTTCCGGTGCATGAGTTCCCGTGTCGATTTTGATGGGCTCAGGAGGAGCCTCTTCCTCCACGTAGCAAGGAGGGTAAGGTGCCTCGTTGCCACTGTCGTCGGGGTTGCCCTTCCCACCTGCCATCCCTGAAGTGTTGTCCATACCAATACACGAACGGGGGTTCCAGTTTTCTGCGACTTTGAACCGGGTGTACTCGGGGGGGCTCTCCAGTCCTTCGTCCGGGATTACCTCCTCGACAATTGCCATGCCCCTCATCCTTCTCCTTCTGGCAGCCACTGCCATTGCTTTTTCAAAGACCTCCTTGCGTTTTCGCCTCGACTTCGCAGCATGCCAGGCCGCTCCCCGTCGCGGTGTTCCCCTGAGTCGTGGCATGGCGATGCCAGGCCGCTACAATCGGATGGGAACAACCTTGCCGTGGAACGAATGCCGCTGCAAGACAGAGGGTCGCGAGAGCTCCCTGTCTCCCTGAGTTTCACTGCGAACAATGAACCTTAGCATGCTGTCGATTACGATATACAGCTTCATCGCTTCCTGCATTAAACTTTGAACCTTAGTGCGGGTACTTTCTCCTTGTGCGGGCAGGCTCCTCATATGAATGCGCCTGTGTAAATTCATGGCGAGTTAATGTGTATTTGACGTGAGCCGGTGGGCGTCGTGCCTCCCCGTCCCAACTCGCAGCCATGTGGTCTCCTTTGCCTCGCTGTCACCCCATCCGGGGAACAAAATAATAAATTAATAACAAAACATTAAAATAGATATAAATAAAAAAACACATATAAACAAATCTGTTCAATTAATCAATGAATACAATAATCAAAACACTTATATAGTATAGATCCATTTTAATCTCGGATCTATCTATCAAGAGTGGAGAGGGAAGATTTTCACCTAAAAAGATTAAATCTCTTTCAAAACTTGATAGATTATAAGTTAAAATAAATTTATACTAATAATAATACAAATAATAATAATACAAATACTGATTAAAATATTTATTATTATTAAAAAAAATTATAAAAATTATTATAATTTAGAAAAAACACAATTTTTTTTTTACATATAATAATAAAATAAATAAATAAAAAAAATTGACTATCTTAATTTTACCCAAAACATAAAATGAAAAACAATTAATGAAAATCGTGAGATTTAGATTTTTATTTAATTTTTTTAAAAACGAACTGTGGTTATCTCTTCTTCCCACGGTTGTCTTATTCTTTGAAAAAAAACATTCTTTCATATGACAATAAATAGA
Source organism: Picea engelmannii (assembly GCA_009831015.1). Classification (NCBI taxonomy): domain Eukaryota; kingdom Viridiplantae; phylum Streptophyta; class Pinopsida; order Pinales; family Pinaceae; genus Picea; species Picea engelmannii. The sequence goes on along the minus strand of ML802148.1, from coordinate 64,325 downwards.
TAAATAAGTTTTTCGAATGTGAATTTAATATAATTTTATTAATATTTACTTCACTTTAAAATAAATATAATATAAATTGATATAAAAAACAAAACCATTAAAAAATATAAAATATTCGAGATTTCTTCACCAATGAAGGATTCGAGAGCATCTGATTCGTCACAATGCTCGTATAATGACAAATCTTACGTTTGAGTTGGCAAATCTTCTTCAGACGGCACGACATTTCAGACAGACTCCACATGGCAACTGTGTCTATACAGTTCCGAGACGGCTCTTATCAATACAGTTGCTGCTCCCATGCCACTGCGACAGGTGAAGCTTTTGAGGCCGTCCTTCATTATTTGTCTGTCATTTTCTGTGAGACTTCACGTGAAATTGGGTCCTTCATTATTTGTCTGTCATTTTCTGTGAGACTTCACGTGAAATTGGGTCGAAGCATTATCATCCTGTATGTGATTGAGTTTTTTTGTGGTCTTGTCTTTTCTCATTAATTTAAGGTTTTGAAATACGTGAAGATTGCAATAACACTATCAATTTATTGACCAATAAAAAGTTAAAAAAATACTATTTTTGTTTTTAAAAAAAATAATTTTTTTTAATTATTATAATAAACATTTAAATTGATATAAATTTTTCAAGTCAACACAAAACTAATATGAAAGTCAATGCTAACTCATTGCTATATACTACCTTCCTCAGTACAATAAACGTGTGATCCCTTAAAATAAAATCAAATAAGACACGTGTAACACTTTTAACTTTTCATTCATGCCTCCAAAATCTTGTTTTCGTTCAACCCTCATAGACCCCTCTAAAATGTTTGAAACATCGCTTTAGAAATCGAAACTTCCATTTTGGGAGTGACGTTTGTTTGACTTAGGAAAATAAATGAACTGAGAAAAATCTAAAAAATATATATAAATTTGATTTCCCTCTTTATTTATTAAATACAAAATGTATAATAATTTATAAACAAATATTTTTATCTCCTTTTTAATTTAAGTTATGTTTACTCAAATTTTTATAATAAATTATAAATAATATTTCATCAATTAATCTTATAATAGCTTGAGAAATAAATAATAACTAAAATTAATATAAAAAAAAACTCACCACAAACATTTCAATTTAAAAGAAAAATAATAATTAAAAATAAGTAACTTTCATTCACACCTTTTCCATATTTAGAAAATTTTACTCCATGGATTAGGATTACAATAATGATTGGAATAAAGAAGTAACTAAAATGTTGTATGTTGATTTTATGTTTTTTTTTAAGAATAATTTTTATTATATTTTTATAAATAAGTTTTAAAATAAAATTAGTGTAAATTTATGTTAATTTTGGATTTATCGTGTAATTTTATTGAAGTAAAAACATTTTTTAGATTTAAAAAATTTGAGAAAAGATTTTTATTTAGGAGGATTTGACCTTTCTTGATGCATGATAGATCTAGAGAAATAGTCTCCAATTGCTTAGAAAATGAAAGTTGAGTTTGATAGTATCTCTCATTATATAGTGAGCTTAATGGTCAAGAACAAGTGTTTCATGGTAAGAGGTCAGAAGTTCAAATCCAGAGGGAGATAGGGTATGTATACCTTCATCGACTTTAGGAGTCAAATCGCTTTAGTTCATAATAATTTCTTAAATAGATGCAACTTATTTGTTCTAAAATGTAATCTCAATTTATTCAATACACTAAATCATTTTACTCTATATCATCAAAAATCAATGCGTCAAATCATTTTAATGTAGAGTTCAAATCAAGTGCCAAATCATTTGATAACAAATTATTATTGATATATTGATATGTTATTGATCTTTTATATAAAGTTGATATTGAAATATTTTATGAAGAAAAATATTGAATTATTTTATTTATGGTGCACAATAATGTAACTAGCCCAACCTTTAACATACTAATATAGATACTTTCACATAATAGTTTCTTAAATAGATTCAACTTGTTTGTTTTGAAATCTAATCTCAATTTATTTAATACACTAAATCATTTTACTCTATATCGTCAAAAATCAATGCATCAAATCATTTTAATGTAGAGTTCAAATCAAGTGCCAAATCATTTTATAACAAATTATTATTGATATATTGATATTTTATTGATCTTTTACATAAAGTTGATATTGAAATATTTCCTGAGGAAAAATATTGAATTATTTAATTTATGGTGCACATTGAAAAAGTTTTTTTGTTATTAATATTTTTCTAAATTTCACTTCTCAAATTCTCGTTGAGAACAAAAAGCGCTACACATATCCTTCATATTGCGTAACACATCACATAAATGTTTTAATTATAAGATATATATATATATATATATGAAATATCTTACTTAAAGTTGACATTGAAATATTTTAGTTATACATTATTTTTTTTGTTATTAATATATATTTTAAATTTCATGTGTCAACTTCATGTTTAAAAGGAATTGCACACACACACACACACACAGACACACACACACACACACACACACACACACACACATATAAGTATTTGTAATACCCCTGACTCCCTAACCTTTCTTAATTAGTTGGTTGTGTGTAATAATTCCTCTTTTTGTTTTCTTAAAAACCACCCTTCTTAATGGTACCTCTAAATTCAATGGTGATCTCGTAATCCAGTTCACCTCATCGAGAGATTTCCAACATCTGTGAATATGTAAAAATACAACTCTTGGTTCTAAAGTTAGGGCCTCTTAAAGTTTTATGTTGTTTTCCCACCTAAAAACCCGCATGGATTCACATCACCCCATCCATCCAACATTGACTAGTGTGAGAGATGATGTGTTTGGGTATGAAACCCCTATGTGGCAATCTGACGTAACTATCGCAGGATCATTGGAACCCTTCACACATAACTTCACTTAACCGGAAATCCGGGAACCAAACTTCCCATGAAAGCAACTCCTGAAAGCTTCCGAGTGTCTGGTGGTCCGAGCCCTTATAACCATGAACTGAAAAACATTCTCAACTAGGAGACTAGGGTTCTATGTCTCCAAATATTACATCAAAAATTGGGAGTAGAACAAATAATTAACCAGAAATTGAGATCCATAGGATCTCAAAATCCTTCTTCTTCAAACACTCAATATGGTTGTCTAATTGGAAACCAAGAAACATAGGCCTAACATGGCATGCCACCTGGAATGACACCTCAAAACGTGGTTGGACACTAGGGTGATGTTGCACAATGACATAGCTCAGCATGTGGCACGATGTGTGTTAGTTGACCTGGCATATTTTCATGGAAGGATGATGTGGCTTGACACATGGTCTGATGTGGCATGCCACTTGAAATGATAGGTACATTGATGTGACATTACCTCATGGTAGCTGACATCATGTCTCTACCTGCACTCTTTATGTAAACCTACACTAGAATCGTGATTCAGCTAGGGTCCAAGGAATTGAAATTTCCAAACAACCTTAATTGTAGAATCTCTAGTGCTTTGTGTATCTAGTGATTAAGTTAGTTTGGGCTATACCCACCTATGGTTCTTATCCTCCTACGGTGATCAGAAAATCAAGATCAACCACCCACCTATCCAACGGTTAGTATTAAGGGATTATAACCAAAAGGATTACACCTAACATAGGGCCCACACTTAACCCATTCCAATCAAAAGCTCACACTTGTCATACTCTGTGGCACCATGATGTCACTCGCATGTGTTCCCACCTTCTTCTATGTGCTCATATGCACACAAGGAAACAAATTGGATCCCTTCTTGGAAAATTTCCCAACCAGACACTGAGATTATCAAGGTTATGTTAACTAGAGGGTCTAAGCTTTTGGTTCTCCAATGACTTGGTTAACCAGGTCTCTACCCTCGGTTCTTATTCTTCATTGGTGATCAGATAACGATTGTTTATCCTCCCTTATGATCCAACAACTACCATTTTTCTCTGGTTCTAACAATAACTTGAATGGGTTAAGGACTTATTTCTGGACTTATCACTCCCATTGTCCTTCTAGACCTCCTATCAAATATTTTACATCTTCCAAGCTTTCCATTTCATGAGCAGGGAACACACAGGGTTAGAAGCCTCCTATGTCCTTCCTTACACAATCATTACCATAAATTCATCAACTATTTTGGGGAATATTTAAACAATTCATTCAACTCAGTATTCATATTCCTTCATTATGATCAAACAATTACCATGAACAAAATACAATTTACCATAACCAACAATAACCATGCATAAAACATTTCAGGTAAAACACAAAGCACAAATATTTCCTGTCAATTACAAAATTTAGAAAGATATTAAGTAGTAATCAATTAACAAGCATACATAGAATACTAACTTGGGTATTCATTTCATTCCTTTCAGATTTACTTAGTGAGCTATGCAAATTTTCATAGAAATTATACTAACACATATATTTATAAGTGCAAAAAAACACAAGAGAGAGTTATCTATTTTTAGGGTAAATAATGGTAAAATCATCCAACTGAGGGTGTATGCCTTTCCTCCCAACCATAGGCTCTGTTGAACTGGAAGTTTCTACAGTAGCTTGCCCCCATTCCAGACCATGATACCACCAGGCAAAGCTCAAATCTCTCTCAGAAGGATTTACATGAGTTATTTCCATCCTCCTTCATTATCCATCACACAATAGGAATTATCCCATGATTCACCTAGCCTAGGGTCTCCACAAATCTCTCAAGTTTCCTTCTCATTGGTTTTAAGTGCACAGGGAGTCCTTTCAATGCCCTCCCTCTCAGTGCCAATTCCTAGCTAACACACGCCTCATTCATGACCCTCCTTCTTAGGTCGAGCTCCTGGGTTCCTAGATACTCGAATCATAATCAAACTCAAACATAGAAAAACATTTGTTCTCCCTCATTCTTTTTCTAAATGCTTCCCCTTCTCTCTACCTTCCACATGTGTTCTTTCTTGATTATTCCCATAGGCACTTGTGGGTCAACTCCCAAAATGAGGTGTGTACCTTGTCATACCCAAGGATGATAGTATTTAGCTATCTTATCCATATTCCATGCTTCCATTAAGGTGGCTAATTGGTGGCTCAAATAATAGGCTCCATTGCATTAACTCATTTTTTTGGGAAAGGGGAAAAGAGGGAAATAAATCAGGAAGAACTATTTTCGAAAGAAAGGTACTTCCCCAAACCCCTTACCATATTTCCTCTTGTGGTATCATGGTCGGTACTTTGAGGCTTCACCCTTAAGTAAGATTGTTATCACTTTCTCATTAAATAGAAATGTAATACATTTTCTTTAAATAATAGTCTTTAATTCATAGCTTGTAATTACAAACTAGGGGAAAAGAGTGTGTTACATTCCCCTCCCCATTAAAAAAAAATAATGTCCTCGATATTTTACTACCCATATAAATAGTCTTTATATAGAAAACAAAAATGGGTATGCCACCTTCATGGAATCCTCCAGCTCCCATGTTGCATTATATGCTCCAAAATGTTTCCACTGCACCTTGACTTTCTTGATGGATCAGTTATGGAGCAATGTCTCTCTCCTTTCTCGGATAGGTTGAGGCTCGGGCTGAAAGTCTTTTTATGGCTCCTATGGGATCACAACCCAATCAATAGTATGATTAATATTATGAACATATTTCTTTAACAAATATACATGGAATACATTATAGGATTTTATAGTGGGAGGTAGAGAAAGTAGGTATGTCACCGACCCCACCCTTTCAAGAATATGAAAAGTTCCAAAGTAGTGGGGTCCCATATTGGCACAATTCCCCATCCTTAGGGAGATTATCTTTGACTTGACTTTGAAATACAAATGATCTCGTATTTTGAACTCTTTATGAATCTATTGGTTGTCAGTATGGCTCCTTTTCCTATTTTGAGCCACTTTCATATTTTTCTTAATTCTGACTACTTCTTACTCGATTCCTTTAACATATCGGTCCCAAGGGTAATCCTATCCAGCAGAATATCCCATCTGATTGGAACTCTACATTTTCTTCCATATAAATCCTTAAGAGGGACCATTTTCAATGACTCTTGATAGTCGTTGTTGTAAGAAAATTATAGCAAAGGAAAAAATTCCTCCCATTTCTTGGGTTGGTGAATAACATACATCCTCAGGATATATTCCAACACTCTATTTACCCTCTCAGTTTTTCCATTTGTTTGAGGATGGTAAGAAGGGTTGAAATCCAACTGCATTTTGAAGCCTATAAATACAATTTTCCATAAATTTGATGTGAATTTCACATCCCAATCTGAAATAATTGTCTTGGGCATGCCATGCAAACTAAAAAATTATTTTATAAAAATATCAACAACATTTGTTGCTTTATAAGTGGATGTAATGGGGATAAACTTAGTTTCCTTAATGGAAATTTCCACCACCAGCATGATTGCATCATGTTGTTTTGTTTTTCTTGGTAATCCCATGGTGAAATCCATGGAAATAATCTCTCATTTCCATAATTTGGAATCTACACTAGCTGCAACAAACTTGTTGGGTGTTGTGCTTAACCTTGACTTGTCAATAACCTGGATGACATGCATAGGGTCTCCTATGAAACTCGTCCATGATGATATTTTACATCTCAATCAAATTGGGTATGTACAATATGTTATTTCACATCAACATCCCATCCTATGTGAGGTGATATCCTTCATGTTTCTGCCCTTTTGGCCTTTCCTGCAAACTTTCCTTTATTGCATTGAATTGTTCATAACCCCATAGGTAATTTCTAATTCGTTTCTTTATATCAAGTTTACATGTCCTTATTGTTGCTAACTCGATTGTCTCCATTCTTTTGTTGAGTACATCTACCACTTGATTTTCTTTTTATTTGATGTGTTTGATTTCAAAATCAAACTGCCTGATTAGATCCATTGATCTAGCTTGTATGGAATTTAAACATAGTTGATAAAATAAGTACCTTAGCCCACTATGGTCTGTCATTAATACAAACCTTCTTCCAAGAAAATAGTTTCTCCACATCTGCGAGGCATGCATAATCGCTACTAGTTCTAATTCATGAGTGACATAATGCTTATCATGCTCATTTATCTTTCTTGATTCATAGAAGACCACATGTCCTTCTTTCACGAAGGACTCCATCAAGTCCTTATTTACAATAATTTGTACAAACCAATAAATATTTCTCAAGATCTGTAATTTTTAAGACAGGGGCATTGGTCAAGATATATTTCATCTCTTGGAAGATCGTTTCATAATTTGTTGACCACAAAAACTTCACTCCTTTTCTTTGTAGGGAAGTGATTGAGTGGCATATTTTGGAAAACCCCTTAACAAAAATTCTATAATATCCATCTAATCCCATAAATGTCCTTACTTCATAAAAATTTCTAGGGGCTAGATAATCCATGATGGCTTTAATAATCTCTTGGTCTACTTCTACTCCATCTCCCAAAATTACATGACCCAAATATTGGATCTATTTTGGAAGAAATCACACTTGTTGTAATTAAGATACAATTAGTATTCTCTCAACACCTGCATCACCAATATGAGTTGCTCCTCATGCTCCTCCCATGTTTTTGAATAGAATAGAATTTCATCAATAAATACTATAACAAACCCATCCCAATATTTGCTTAGAATACTATTCATCAAACACATAAATGTGGCTTGTGCATTGGTAATTACAAAAGGCACCACCACAAACTCATAGTGCTCGTATCTTGTATTGAATGCAGTATTATGAATATCTTCATCTTTAATTTTGACTTGATGGTACCGAGACCTCAAGTCTATTTTAGAGAACATTGTAGCCCCTCTAAGTTGATAACAAAATATCAATAGTTCTAGGAAATAGTATTTATTCTTGATGGTCATGTTAGTTAATTGTCTATAGTCAATACAAAGTCTAAGACTTCCATTGATTTTATTTACAAATAAGTATGGTGCTCCCTACGGGGATACACTAGGCCTAACATACGCCTTGTCTAGAATTTCCTTTAGTTGTATTTTTAACTCCACCAATTCCAGTGTGCTCATCCTATAGGGTACCTTAGATGCAAGTTCCATGGTAAGCAGTCTTGATATAGGACTCCCTTCTTTCTATTGATCCTACTCAATTTTTTTTTCAATATTCATTAGGATAGCTAAATCATTTAATTATTGAAACACAAACTTTCATTAAATAAAATATTACATAACCCATTCACGCTCGGTGACCCATTCACTCCTAAATTTTGAAACTGTGGCATCCCAACTATAATCCCTAGTTTAATTAATTCTTAATGAATATATAATTTGTGGCTATGGCCAAGTGATGTATATCCAAAATGTATATTTGAATTCTAATAATAAAATGTGATGTTAGTTGTTAAGGGGACATGGATAGAGATGGGGGTTGGATCAATCCATAATCAAGGGGAGGGTCTAGGAGAATGTCTAAAAGAGTATTTCAAGGGGAAATTACCCATGTCTATTAATTCCACCCACTTTCATGAATTGTATTATCATTATGTAATAAACTCTATTTTCTGATTGAGTGTCCCCAACTCCAATCATTGAATTCATGTAAGGGGGTGGGTGTGAGAAGTCACATCCCATATTGATTGAAAGTGTGGGGGATGAGTAAAATTATCTTGGGGAAGTGTGTGAGTCAATCAAATAATCTAAAGAGAGAAAAAATCATATGGGGAGCTACAACAGTTTTGGAGAGTCATTTTTTTGCACAAAAAACAAGAAGAGATAAAAAACAATAGCTTATGAGATGGAGCAGCCATGGAGGGAGAATTTGGCGCATGCCAGAGCATATTTGGAGCATTTTGGAGCTAAATAATGAAGAAAGAGGTTGTCATTCCTAAAGAGTGAACTCCTGAGTGAATTTCATTGTAACAACAAGTGTTTGTTGTTTTTTGTTGGTAGTTTTCATGGTAGCAAGTTCCCTTTAGTTCCTAGTTGAGAGATACATAGTTACCTGTGCCAGAGAGACCCTAATAAATGAATGGGATTCTTGATGAATTGGGATCAGTGAAGGGTTATATTCCTTGGGTTGGGAAGGTCAAGAAGAAGAGAGTTTGTGGAAAATTAGGATAGATGTAGGAGAATACCGATGGGTTGTAAGAATTTTGAGTTGTGAGTGGACAATGAGAGACCACCCTCTTTTGTGAATTACCAGCCCCAAATTAGGGGTGAATTTCTATTGGGATTTGGAAAAAAAATTATATGGTTGGGTGGAACATCTATCCCAAGAAACTGGTTAGAAAATTGTTCCTAAAAGATAAGTGTTTTATCTTTTTTTTGTCTACATTATGAGTTTATTTTTTCTGCATTAACTTTGTAATGGAGAATAATTTATATGTTGTTGTGATAAATTGTTTACTACATTCATGTGTGATTATAGCATGATACAAATGTATCTAAATAATGGTAATAGACTACTGTTAAATATGGTTGTAATTTGTAGCTAATAGCATATATGAATTTAATTAACATAAATTTTTATTTTTTTATGAGTTTTCCGCACGTAATGGACCTCATTTGGGATGGAGGATGTTATATTATGGTGTCACAACTTCTGGTTCAAACAATGGGATTGTATGGGCCAATATGGGTGTGAATTGTGCAATTCATTTTTACATATTTTGTCTGTGACGAATTTGGGGGGAAAACAAAGAAAAATGGAGTGAAATCCCCAAATTTGTGAGCAAATTCAGGTCATATTTACCTCACAACCATCGAAGAAAGGTTTAATGGCATCGATATGCAAATTTGTAGATTTAAATTTGACTTGGAAGATCAATTTGTTTTTTTTAATGGCCAATGTAGAATTGCAAGGATATCATTGAATCGATGGTCGAGATCATTTTTTATCTCATGATCAACGACCCAGATTAATTTTGATAAATTTAAAAATTTTATAATGTTTCAACCATTTGGAAGATTGAGCATAGAAACGACCAAGATTTGTTTTTCAATGGTTGGTAAAATGAAACAAATCGATGGTCTAGATTAATTTAAACTATTGGAAGGTTGGAGCCAATCGATGGTCAATATTGTTTTTTATAATAGATAAACGGACCAATTTCATCTGATTTTTAGTCGAAACGTTTCTATGTGTTTGTGTTGTCCAAATGAAATCCTCGAGGCATGATGGTTTATGGTTGGTTCGGTTAGATTGGCGAAGTGTTCGGTCAAAAATGAAAATGTTTGATGGACTGATGGTCGTGTGTCAACCAATTTAAAAAAGTGTTTGATCGATCAGGAGAAAGTATCAATCATCGAAGGTCGATGTTCGAGTGTCGTCCAATCCGGTGAGTGTTTTTGGGTCGACCAAGAGAAATGGCCAATGGAATTTTAATAAAAGAGGGTGATGATGTGTCATGCTATGTCAGCATCAATGTTTCATGCCACGCCAACCCAATGCCATTTTATATTCTATGTGTCATGCCACATCAGTATGCATGTGTGATGTCATATCATCAATTTCGACATCAGCAAAGAAAGTTTCATGGTTTATGGTCAGGTTGAGCGAGCTAGATAAATTTTTTCATCAGTCAACAGGAATGGCTCACGACCGATGGTCAAGTTGGTTGAATCAGTAAGGTGTTTCATTTGTCCAAAGGGAATCATCAATGGAAAATGGTCGATGGTCGGGTCGTTTGGCTCAGAGACATTTTGCAAGTTTTTTCCAATAAAAGTGACCGATGTTCAGGTGTTAAGGAGAGTTGTGAGAAATTTTTGTTTTCCAAAGAGAATCGTAGATCAAACGATCATCAATGGAACTCGGATCAATGGTCTCGATTGTCTTAAGTTACCGATCGACAATGGACATTGATCTATGTGGTTTGGAAAGGTTTAGCAGATCAACAAATCATATTTCACCCGATTTGGGATCAACGAATCATATTTAAAAGGTTTTTACAATAATAAAACAGTTAGTTTTATAAGAAATTCTCTGAATTTTTCATATTTTTGAAGGTCATTAACTTGTGGGGTGATTTTGAGGCTCTAAACGATGTTTTTAGGAAATCAAAACCCACAAGAATAGAGTGTACCAAGGCACACTTTGTATTTGCATCTCAGATAAAATAACTCGGAGAGAATTATCCAATGAGCTAATCCAGGTGAAAAACAAAGCTTGTATGAGAAACTTACAGCTAAAGTAGTTAAGCTAAAATTTTGGCACTAGATTACTTCCATAGGGCATAACTCCTTTCTCAGAAGTTCGGTTGGGGCACATGAGGAATATATGAAAATATTATGATCCATAGAATACAACCATGGAGCCATATTTAGGATTTGGGTATGTAAAATTGTGCAGGAAGAGAAGGAAGACATCTATAGCATACATGGGTAAATTGAGAAAAACAACCAAAACTTCTCCAGACCATAACTTTCAACTCGGAGCTAAGATTTGAGCAAATGAATAATTGTTGGAAAGGCGTTGAGCGGGAGAAGACATTTATTCACCCATAATTTTTAATTAGGTATTATAATTTCTCAAAACATAATAAAGAGATTTATGTAGTAGTAAGTGAGTGGAAAATGGCAAATTGTAAATGT